>BJFM01004850.1:0-16415 GCA_016586285.1 Arothron firmamentum | reverse complement strand
GTTTGACAAATATATGAGCGAGTCGAGGTTTCATCCTATAGCAGACACGAAGCAGAGGTGTTCACTCCAGGTAACAGCGCAAGGTCACGAGTGGAGACAGAGCAGCTGTCAACACTCATCTGCTGCACGCTAACAGCTCTCAGATGATTAGCATCATGTCATGTTTCACCACTGACCTGCACAAGGCCACTGATACTTAATACTTTTAGTAAAGTTTCAGTTCAATACACATCAATATGTGTGTATAAAGAGGAACTTCATGAATAAAACATGTGTGTTAAGGTTAGATGGACTGAGTGTGTGCTGCTTTCTGTAACTCAGACGGTAATTGTAAAGACCTAAAATGAAGTATGATTGTGCCCTGAGTGGGACCCATGAAGGCCAACTTGAGTCATGTGTTCCAAATACTGATGCTATGATTTGATCAGCGCTAGATTATTAGCTTCTTCATCAAATCTGACATTCGGTTTAGGTCAAAGGTGGGCAAACTGAGGCCTGGGGGCCACATGTGGCCCGATGAACTATTTATTCCGGCCAGCGCAGCCCTCACAATAATTTCTCTCAAGAAGGTGGAGCCAAACATCATTTGGAGCTTCATCATCCATCTCTAGTTGGACCAATTTACAGCCTCTTCAACCTATTTTCTCAGTCAATAGCTTCTGTCTTCAGCTACATTAAACCTTATGTCTGTTAACAGCCATGATGTGCTTCATATTACCAACACAGGACCAAAATGTGACTTTCATCCGACTTAAACACACATTCCAGACAATAGCACCGCTTTTCTCAACTGTACGTTTGCAATCTGGAGAGGATGCGCCCGTGTTATTGCCGTGGGAAACATCACGTGCACGCTGCCATGCCAGGGTCACAACTTCTGCTGGCACCACATTTAAGGTAACTACTATTGAATTAATGTCAAACTGGTAAAAATGAAACACTGTTGTCATCAGCACTGGTTAAAGAAACAACGGATAGCAAGTAAAAAGGACTAGGGTTTGTATTGTTTTTTTGCTGGTTTTTATGCTGGTCACTCTGGTTTGTGACTGTGATGGCTTATCGACATAAAATTGTTATAATTACAAATTGTCTGAAAATTAGACATGAAATGAAAATGACAAAATATTTTCCAAAAACTCAACCATAATTCAATTGGACGTTGACCTGTCCATGCAATACACAGGAGAAAACATTAATACCAGACACATGACATATAATATTGCCTGGACCAAAAACAGAACATTATCTCTTTGTTAAATGTTATTTACTACTGAGACTCCCAGACCACCTTCACATTTATTATTCATTCATTTTCAAACTTCATTCACAGATTGTACTCAAGAGAAGAAACAAATGAACATAAACGGCTGAATTGCAAGAATTAATTTTACTGTTAAGTGACATTTAATTTTAATTACTGAGGTGCTGTGTGCCAGGGGTATTCAATGAAAAGTCACTGAGGTCCAGTTATTAACATTTCCTCCAAGTAAAAGTTCCAAAACGAAGTTGAGTTTGTGTCTTACAGCCTTCCCCTATCTCCACATTTTTCACAATGCAGGATATGTTTAACTGAGTGCATAATTAGCTCTTTTACCATATCTAAAAGTAGCCCAGGCAAATAAATTCTAAAACAAAAACCTCAAAATGAAACAAATAAAGAAAGTGCAAACAGCAGAGAAACCCTTTTTTACCTCGCACTCCCCAGCCTAAAAAACTGAAGGCCCACACTTTAACTAAAAATGTCAACATTTTCAGAACACAATAAATTAATGATGGCTCTTTTAGGAAAAAAACAGCTGCATACACAGCACCGACTAATTATTTTTCTGTTATATTTTCTTAAATTAAAGAGGTCTCAGCTTAAAAAAATGAAGGCATACACATCAAGTAAAAAAACAGTCAACATGTTTAGACCGAGGTCCGCCCTTTGGTGATGCCTGTATGTGCAGCACTGGAGGCAGGAAGAACCCCTGATAGCTCACCAGGTCATCGCAGGGCACACCGAGGGGCCATTCCAATTCTGCTATGGGCTTGCTTCTGGAAAATCCACGCAGGCAGAGGCAACGTTCACATAAAAAGACCCGAGCTAAGAGTAGAAGCTTCTAAACTGCGCAAACCAGTGTACCCAAGGCCATTTTCCTCTGTCAGTACAGTGCAATTCAGTTCTGCAGGGATTTATGTACGTAGTTTGCAAATGTCAGGGACCATTCCAGTCTGAGGAATTATTATAGTTTTCACTGACTGTTGTTTATTTTTTGGAGCAAAGCACATGATAAGCCTGACTGGAGACTCATTGTGCAGCACCGGCCCATGTCCAAAAGGAGATCAAAACTGCATGAAATCGTTTTTTTTGATTCCCGGGGCCTTAGATCATCTGTCACGAGAATGTCTGTCATTACTGGTCACAAACGGCCCCTGTTTTATTGCTTTAACGCAGGATTCATTTGATTTTGGGAATTAGCCACGCCGGCGTGTCCTGTCGGCAGGGCTGCGTTCACACGCTCTCACTAACCTGAGCAGATGCAGCTGGGCACTTTGGCCAAGTCTCTCAGATAGATTTCAGTCATTAAATACACAGGCTACCAGTAAATTACAGACACACACACACACACATAAAGCTATGACAACCCTGCTGCACACACACATCTGGAAGGTGGATCTCTATCAGTGTCCAGCTGGATAAACGCTGTTTTCTTTTCTCTTGAAACTGAATATGTAATGCTCTCTAAGGTTATTAAACAAGATCATTGCAGGTGTTTGTAAAGCCTTTCCATTTGTTTGAGACCCACACCATTCTGAGATGACCAACTTGAGGCCAGCTGGTTGTAATTTACGGGGACAAAGCATCTGCGCAACTTTGACCCTTCCGGGCTTTTCCAGCCTGACGTGTCAGGAGAGGGTTATAATAATCCAGATGAGAAACATGCCGAAGACGGGAAAGGCACTGAGAAAGGCACCACTGAGCTTTGTTATTCTTAGGACTGAGACTTTGCCAGACTTTTGTCTATGGTTGCTGCTCAGTGACTGGCAGCTCTATTATGAGCAGAGGCCACAGGTCAGGTGCTGCAATTTGTACTTTCTTGCCAGTGTTGATGAGATTAAGATTCAATGTGGTTTGCTGCTCCAATACACACCAAGGATCATCTAACAGTTACCGTCTTCACAGTGCGTCAGTTGGGCCTGCTGACATTTGTGTGTGTGTGTGTGTATTTCTTAGCAGGTTTTATGAGTCCTATAGCAATTTTTGCATGTGAATCAACATTGCAGCATACCACAGAGTCCTGCATTGGCTGTAGAAAGGAAGAGGATTCCTGTCTGAGGAGACCTACCTCTGCCTTGTCCAAAACCCACCTTGCTGCATATTCTCTTCATTCTTCATACTTGTGGTGTCTGCTAAGCTCAGCTCTGGCTGGAATTGGAGTGCAGAACATTTCCGTGGTTTAAATGTCTCCCTCTGCCACAGAAATATAAGGAAAAATATCAAAAAACAACATTCATTGGAATCCTTCAAAAGCCCAACACGTTTCATGGAATGCCTTTCATTTCGTGTAAGGTCTACCATCTAGCGGCAAGAAGTGGAACTACACGCGAAACTTTGTTTCCATATCAAAGTTTATTGCTGACATGCATGTAGAGATTTGATGACGTAGAAAAATATGCTTTTTATACAAACGTGTATTTCATCTGTACAATTATGCAGTTGTCTCTGACTAGATGCCCATGACTGTCCAAGCAGCTTACAACACATTATCCCATTGGGGTTAAACTACACCACATTTCATTTCCTACAGTTTCCAGTTGAAACAGTCAGCAATATATTGGTTATGCACTCAGGAATGAGGACTGTTTAGGCTAAAAAAAAAAAAAAGAAAAAAAAAGGTGGAACTTTATATAATTAAATGTTCTAATTTGTTTATTGGGTCTACAGTGCTGCATTATAGCTTCCCGTAAAACCCAAAGTATGAATTATCTTGGACTTGTCTTATCAGCTGGCACACCTTGCAAGTTCACAATCATGCAACAGTCACATGTTTAACACGGAGTTTAACCTCACACTACTGTCATGCTTTTCATTCCACTGTGAACTCTACCAGTACAACCCTGCTCACAAAGAAAACAAAATTACATTGATTGTGGTACAATCCATTAGCTAAAACGTGAAACACTTTAATTGGGGGGGGGGGGTTATGCTGAAGCTGTAGTTACTAACTATTCCAATGGTGTCATGGAAGAAGGCTCGACACACTTAAACATCTATATTTAACGTCAGCATTCAGAAAAGAGCTACAAAGTTTTGCCTTTATCTGATTATTAATCGAGGCTACTACAATACTGATGTATAACCATTGGATTCACATTGTGGCAGAACGATGATGGCTTTCTTTACATATTTTCTGTGGTGTGTGTGTGTGTGTGGCCAACGTGGCCGGTAATGCACGTCAGAGTTGTATCTAATTTGGAATTATGGCAGCAGTCGAGATGGTACTTTTTAGACACCGAACAGAGAATGAAGCCTCATTGAGGAGTTTTAAGATTATTAAAAAAAAAACAAAAAAACAAAAAAAACAAAAGAAAAACGATAACATGTGGGTAGCATCTTATTTTTCATAATAAAAATAGAACAAAAAAAGTCAGTCTTGTTATTAGTGTAGCTTAAGGTGACCACAGGCAAAATGGAAAGAAATTATCTAGGCAAAAAAAATCACTGAAAAGAGAGGCGCAACCCTCATATTAATGTGGCTGAAAGGGGTCAAATATGCAAAGGCTACGATCAATGTCAGGATAAACGGGCCTTAAGGAGAGGGGGGGCTATGAGAGTAAATAAATAAAATCAGCACGAAAATTACAAAGAAAAAGATGCAAAGACGTTTGAAAATACTCCAGCGCCTATGTTCATGCAACTTCAAATATAAATAAAACCAAGTAGAATAGAAAACAGCCTAAAGCAGGTACCAATATGCAAAGTCAAGTTGACGTGTACAAAAGCTTTAACAGTCACTGGTTAGTAGCTAAACATAGTGTGAAGAAAGCTTTTGATTAAATAAGAATGCACCAATAGCCAAGAAGACCCAGCAACGTAAAACCTGTGAGTCTGTATTTCCATGTCTCTAAAAAATTACAGTATTGATTACAGCCACAAGCTAGCCTCTGCATGGAGAGGCTAGCTCCGCGAGATAATGAGCATGTATAAGATAAACTAGAAGAAGAGCTTAAGGATTACAACAGATTTGTGGCATTTTCCAATCACAAGAAAGCATTTATGACATTGTATGAACATTCGGTCAAGCCCATCTTGGAACAGCCTGCTCTGGTTTTCACAGTGTCTGCAACAGAGGCAGGCCAGAGAACAGGACACAATGCCTGGAGGGTAGCTTAAAGGGTCTGAGCGCATCAGAGCTTGGACTGCTCTGCAGCTCTGCAGACTCTTGTTTTGCCTGGCTTGAAACACACACAGACACACACACACACACACACACTCATACGCACACACTTGAAGATACTGCAGATGTATCAGCATATAATGCCAGTTCACATTCATACTGAGAAAAACCTGTCCTGGTGCAGATAACTGGGGAAGTACGGACTACCTGGAAGCCATTGGATTCTGAATGAGACTGTGGGTACCGGTTTTCTTGGCTTTGAGTCGTTTCAGGACATCATTTTTGGCAAAACGTTACAGTGCCTGATCTTTACTGTAAGGGCACTGCAGAGGTGTTACCATTAACATGCCTTGGCAGAGCGGAGCCAACAGTTTACCCCATTCAGTTCTTGGCTTTGTGACATCCAGGTACCTCACACTAGCTGCCTAGATGATAAAAATCGATTTCCACAGGGATGGGCCAAAGCGGGAGACGATGCATTCAGCAAATATCAAAGGACTCGCGTACGCACTCCTTGATATTCTGTATCTTCAATCAAAAATGCTACTCACTAAAGTAAATGATTTGAAAGCTTATTCGGATTTTTTTTTTTGAAGCCAACGAAAGGCTTCAAAGCATTATGACTTTGACAGATACAACAATTAATGCTTTGTAACTGGTGGCATCGAGACGCTGTTATTACAATCCCTTGTCTCAGAACAGTGAGCATGGTTGACCGACGGAGAGGAGAGACAGAGAGGTAGATTGATCTGAAGTCACCAGACAGGACCAGATGAGTGATCGGTACAGGAAAACAGTAATGAGGAAGGGGAAGGAGGGGATGGTGGGAGAATGGAGGTATACAGAAGTGACATCTAGGAACAGATGATCTGACATGAGGCAATACCAATAACCATACATAGGGGGAAGGGTTGCTACATGGTTTAAATCCTGTATTGCTCAGGGGATTGAGAAATGAGAGGGAAACTGGTCCTCAAAAGAGGAGGAGAATGGGATTAATAATCTGTTCAACACTTCAGACGGAGCTTTAGGTTAGCTCCACAGAGGACTGTGCCATCAGGCTGGTTACACAGTGAGATCTGACTGTTGGTGACCTGAGGGAAGGAACCTTTGGTGCGGATCTTCCTCCACGGCTTTCCATGTTTCACTGGATGTTCAAGACACGAGGAGTGACATTCTAAATTGTACGTTTGTTCTTGTTTCCTCCTCATGTGGATGCCTAACACAAAGCGCACCTATGAGCGGGGTTGTGTGCACCCTGGAAGGTTTTCAGGGCTCCTGCTTGCGAGTTCAGGTGTGGGCTTCAACATCATCGGTCCTCTCTGCGCTTCACGGGACGCTCAGTGCTCCTGGGAAGCCCAGAGAGGCTCAGACTGCTGGGCTGCCGCCTATTTCCGGAGGAAACGTTGTGCCAAGATGGCAGCGTCAAGGGGGCTGACTGGCTGGGCATCGTGACCCAGACGCCTTAGAGGAGGGATGCTACTAAACTGGCGGTTGGTGAGAAAGCTCTTTGCCTCATGGATAGTGTTTTTCTCTTCAGCCAGCATTAGCTGCTGACGCATGTAGTTCTCAAACTCATACTGCGAAGACTCTTCTATCGACTTAACCTGAGGGAAGAGAATTTGTCTGTTTAGTAGGTTGAAACGCACTCCTTGAGACGTACATATTCTCTGTCTGTCAAACCCACTGATACTGCATATAAAATAAAAGCCGGTTTGGCTGCCCTTACTAACGATGGGATATAATTTACCTCTTGTTCTGGATGATTGACCTGATCATCAATGTCTGGCACCACTTGCAGGGGGCCACTCATTGATGAAACAGACTGCCTGTGATTAGGAAAAGACAATATGGACAATGGTTAATAGCGATGGGAAGCGGTGTAATTCAGAAGAGATACAGCAGGGGGAGCGCTGACCACGAGGCAATGATGACGCTGAGCGACTCCAGGACTTCTGCTGCAGTGAGCCTTTGCTGAGGGTCTAACACCAGAAGCTTTCGAATGAGGCACACGGTGTTCTCAGACACACGGCCGTCTCTGCGAGGAGGGAGAGCAAAACACATGTGAAAACTTTATTAGTCCACCAAGGCGAGAATTCAGACAGTGACAGACCAACCCCTAATTCGTTTTCTAATTCACTCACTCTGGGATGGAGTACTCAGCTGCCTTGATCTTACGGAAGAGTTCTTGAGGTATGCTGTCATAAAAGGGAAACTGACCATACAACATGGTGAACAGGACCACGCCGAGAGCCCACATATCACTGGGTTTGCCACAGTATGGCCGCCCTGTAAAGAGTAAAACAGTTGCAGTATTAGAAATTATCGCATTGGTTCGACAGAGACTGAAATCAGCATTTATTTCGTGCAATTACGACGTCTGCCCTGGAATTCAGTGAACCTTTTAAAGTGCAATTCACGGCAACCTCTAAAATGATTATTAAGTAAACAAGGAGGATGACTATTGGTTCTACATTCAAAGGGACCGAGAGCGCATTGTTCTAGTAAATGGGAGTGTTATTAAACCCCAGCAAATTGGCTGCAGCTCTGCATCAAATGAAGTGGAGCTGGTCAGGGTGGAGTACTGTGCATGACCATATGCAGTATTGTTACAGCTCGACAGGCAGTAGCAACAGGAGGAGACAATTATGTTAAAGCTTGTGACACACAGGCAGGAGAGGGAGGGGAAGGGGGGGTAGATGGGAGTAGTTTCCCTCCAGTGAGTCACCACTGCATGAGTCACTGTAGCTCTATTTAATTGTGTGTCTGTCACGTTATGCTGATGTACAAGCCCTGGTTTTATCTATAGTTTAAGCAGAGACGTTCAAGTTGTACATTTTGCACCGTGTTAAGTCTGGTGAGCTGGATTTTTATCTCACAGATTAAAAGATCTTTTATAAACATGCATGCATTTAGGGTTTGTGCAGTGACATTAATATGAGGATGGACTTCTACTTTTTTTCAGACGAAGGAAATGTCTCTCACAAAAGAGGAAAATAGCCTCCTCTGCAGAGAAATATGCGACAGCAGAGTGACTATGCAAAGCTAAAAAAAAGGCTATTCCAACAATTTAACTGGTCAGACTTTGCAAAAAAACACTTGTTTTCTTTACATTCTACCAAGACACATACACAAGTGCCATCTTCTCACCAGACTATTGGAAAATACAGAAATCTAACTGCAGTGAAGACAAAGAAGGAACAAAGGCGGAAAATTAGACAACCTGAACGTCAAAATAAAGCTACACAGTGTCCCTGGACCGTGGCCCTTACACATGAAAGTCAACCACTTTTCACTCACCACTGAGGACATCAGGGCTGATGTAGGCAGGACTTCCTCTCTGGTCTTTCAGCAGGTCATCCTCACTCACCAGGTGCTTTCCCAGGCAGAAGTTTGTGATGGTAATCCGATGAGTCCTGGGTGCACACACACACAAACAGCAGATCATGTAAATACCTGCGTGATGTACTTAAGACATAAAATTTAAATAGAGTGATAGTTTTAAACCCAATGAATTCAACCCAAAGTGCACAATATGGTCATTAACATAAATGTTGTTTTCTTGCAGAGTAAAATCTAACTCCCAGAGGTAATGGTCCAAACACTAAACCCTCTTTCCATTTAGCAGCCATGTTTTTTTTTCAACAGAAAGGACAAAATAATGAGCTGCTATTTGACAAACATATGAGTCAACTTGTGGTTGGGTATAATTGTCTTGATGACTCAGGCTGCATGGCAATATGCCTGCAAATGAATGAAAGTCACGAACATTTCAACTATGCACATAACATGCAACTTCAAGTGCACCCACACAATCACCCCCTTGGTGACACAACAAGCGCACAAAATGCTCTCGATCACGAGAATGCACGAGCCACAGTGCATGTCCTGGGTCCTCCTAACATCATGCTTCTCACCCACATCCGCTTTCTAAATCGTCTGAGGTCAACTGCTTCCCCAATTCTCTCTCACTTTCACACCCTGCTCCATCTCACGCTCACAGCTCCAATTACAGTGTCTGGATTCAATTCCTGTCAGGCACTCAATTTTCCACTAAAACCTTAAATCTCAAATTTCCTTTAGAACATTCAGTTCGCTTCATTTCAAGCCTCTTATGTGCTTTGAGTCTCTGTACCTACAGTTGTCTTGTGATCTGCACAGGAACGGGCAGAGAACCAGAGTGCAGTGCTTCAAGGACCATTTAGTGTACATAAAAGCTTCCTTTATGAAGGAGTCTGTCCTTTTCAGCGCGTGCATCACGACCCAGGCTGCTATTCTTGTACTGGAGTCTGGATTAATGAAATTTGATGTTTGCATCATGAGGCAAGGGTCCCTGAGGAATAAAAAGACACCACACCAGTGATACTTCCTGGTCATGTGACCACAGATAATTTAGGAAACCAGAAACCTCAACATCCCCCTTCATCGCTGAAATTACACCAGCTGATTTGACAGCAGGTTAATTGTTGGACAAATGTTTTCTGTTTTCGTGCACATGAAGAATCGATAGGAAACATTGAGCTGAGGACTTCTCTCATCTATTATTGCTGTAGCTACTGAGCAGCAATATAAAAATAAATAAAACACGATCTGTAATAGCAGTGAGATTTTTTTTTATCCATCACTTCTTGAGCCAAGACAATGATGTAATCCAACAGCAGCATATCCTGAAGAAACTAGACACAACTGTATTTTAGGATGATAGGGTGATAGACATACAATCATGAAAGACCTCACAGATTGATTTATGACATCCTGCTTTCACAACTGCTGGCTGTGCAGGAGAAAACTACATGCTTGCTCAAACTGTTGGGCTTGTTGATGGCTCTGGTGCATTTCCCAGAGAAGCACCAAAGACGAGGAGAATTCCTGACGCGCCGAAAACAATCTTATTCTTTGCATTTCCATAATGGTGCATATTAATGCTCATCCACGGTGGAGGATCAGGAAATATATTTTAAAAAATTTATTATGCAAAAAGGAAATGGGATGGAAACAGCAGACATGAAAATGGGAGTAAGCAGGCAACCAAAACGGCATAAACAAAGAACAGAAAACAAATTGGAATGTAAATTTAAAAAAAATCTAAAAGATACTTCTGTGTGCGTGACGCACTGTGGTGTGAGTCAGCTCAGAACTATGAGCCCTTTGGCAAGCCTCTCCTTAGTCTCCAGCTGGGATAGAGAGTTGCGCTTGTCTACTTCTCACAGCCTTCCTCCTCTGGCCAAAATACTCCCCTGTTTTAACCATCATACTGGCTCTGGTGCCAGAGAACTGAGCCATTATCGTTACATTGAACATACTCAGACATACTCATCATGCATGAGAGGTGGCTGAAAGCGGGAATTACACCAGGTGTGAGGCAATCGCGTTTGGTTATGAAGATATGGTGACTGTTGATAGTCAGATGCAATTAATTCTACGAACCCAAAATGTTTTCTCAATCATCTGGAACTCAGAACAGATGCATATTAAGAAGTAGGCAGCAGCCAACATCAACAGTATCGCAGGATTCAGAGAAGGTTTTTGAATCTAGTAGTTTTCCACTCCGTATTCTGCACCCTGCTGCTGAGCTCTCGGTGGTCCATATCACTCTGATTATTCAACACCACTACTGTTACTACACAGAACGTGTGCAGAGGGATCATTATTAATTATTTCTTTCATCAGATATCACTGTACACCCAGCTTCCAAAAACTCCAAAACCAGAGGCAGAGACAGAGAGCAAGACTTTTGGCTCACATTCTGAGCGTGAGTACTCTGCCTTGGATTTTCAAGCACATGCTGCATTTACCCCGCTGAGTTCTTTGACACACGTGACCTGAAAGCCAAGGACTCACTGGCAGGCTAAAATAACTGACCTGGTATAATTAGTTAAGGTTGTGACTGTGAGTACTTACCGTTTATTTAGCACCATGTTTCCCAGCTTAAGGTCTCTGTGCACAATGTTTTTCTGCAGATGGAGAGACAACAGTAGTTGACTTGACCTTTCTTATTAAATCATTGATCAAAAATTATGACCTATGATCTAGAAACATCTCCTATGATTGAGCTAAAAATGGAACCTTCATGCTGACCTTATGAAGAGCCTCCACCACACGCACGACGTCATAGAAGATGACAATGGCCTCACGCTCGCTCAGTCTCTTCTCCTTTATGACATAATGCTGTAGGTTAATTAGATCTGCAGTCTTGTCGCTGAAGTCATGAGCGCAGAGGCAGTCCAGCACGAGACAGATTCGTTTCTTCATTTTGCGCACTTTGTTAGACTCCATGTCTTCCACTATTTCATAGGCTCGATCCTGGTGAAAAACAAAAGAAGTGTAGAATATAAGTTAAATCCATATCTAATTTAAATCCACCCCTTTTTTGTGCTGAAGCCCCCATAGATAAAACTCAGGAAGCTGGCTAGACTATCCATGCATCCATCACCTCCAGCTTTATCCTTTAGCGGGATCGCGGGGCTGCCTAGACTAATGATAGCTTAACACAGCTTTTACTGCGATAAGAAAGTCCTGGCTCTCTGGCAATTCATTTATGTCATGTTCTTAGCTAAAGAACTGCACAGAAACATCATGGCAATTTTCGGTGGTCTCAATGATAGAAATCTACAGGATAACAAACCCTAAAACAGGTGATTATGTCACAACTGGCTCAAATATCAAGAGGATTTGGCCTACCTGGAAGAGACCGTGGTGGTGAACCACTCCATCCTGGTTGTGCAGCAGTGAAAGGAGCGAGTACTCCGTATGCAGAAGCATCTTCCCCTGCCTTTCTTCTTGAGTCTCTCCAGCACAGTCCACACGTTCCTCCAGCGTTAGGATCTAACGTAACCATGGATGAGACCGCAAAACATTACACCACTTACACGCCAATGACAATGCAGCCAAGGTGGTATAAAAAGTATGAACCTTAAACTGTATAAAAGTATAAGCGGAGATTATACGTATTTGTACATATTTTTTTTAATCAATTGCTGCACATTTACTTCGGTAAAAGCTGAAATTTCCATGATGGATTCCAAGTGGTTCTTTGAAAGATGTTTAACTTAATCACTTGGAATTATTTTAATTATGTAACATAAACAATATCCAACCATACATACAGTATTTTCCAGAATATAATGTCTTGGGCCCATCAAGGTGATATTCCAGCTTCTGCACACCACCGTTAATCCTAATAAGTCTAAGAATTGTTTAGGTTTTGCAGTTTGTACCCGAATTAGAAAAACGGGGCACAAACTACCCAACACCAGGAGGTCAAAGGTTTAGATGTCTACTGGGATACCAAGGCTTTGTTTTAAATGCATATGCTTTGTGTTTATGGTAGACTCGTTCTGTTCTCGTTTTGTGTTGTCAAAAAAAAAAAAAAAAAGCATAAAAAGACTTACTTTAAGTTGATAAAAGTCATCAGTGCCATCCTTTCTGGCCAGACACTGCACTATGCTGGGCACTGGTGAGTTGCCCAGGCGAGGCCCTGCAAGGAAAAGATATGCAACAGCTGCGTGACCAAAAGGCAAACTGCAGGCAAAAGTGTGTGCTCCTAAACTCAAGGGTCAGCAGATGCACGTATCCATTAACACCGCTGGTGTAATGTTTTCTTTGGCACTCTGCAGTGCAAACAAAAGTGTTGTGCAGTTGAAATAGATCAAAATTTACGACAATGAGGTTAAAATGCATTTCACAGATGAAGGAAGCAACCTTAAGTTAATGCACAAACTCTGACCTATCTGGTCAATATCATGGGGACCAGAAAAATTCTTTACATTCTTTTCCAAGGCATGCACACACACCCCTACCTTATGTTCCTCTGAGTCTACTACCATTTCTACACAACAGGGATCAAAGAAAACTAAATTCTTACCGAGGATGAAGGGTCCAGCTCTCTTGGCATTATTACCAGATATCCCAGGACACTGCCTGCTAGCCCTGCCTGATGTTTCTCCAGACCCTCTCTCTGATAGACGTCGCTTGGACATAGTGGAGGACTGTTGGAAAAATATGGGATTAGTATACTCAATAAAGATTCAGTGCACATGTGAAAGTGAGGTCACAAACCTACAAGAAAAAACAGTCAGTAATCTGTGACTTATGATCAGCTGTTTAAACACGAACAAACGCTAAAAGCTTCACCAGTGTTTACTGGTAGGTTAAGTGGGCATTGATTAGTGGACAGAAGCTGAAGGAGGTAAAATTCAGGGCATCTCCTCCTTGTCCTGTTTAAATATCCCGCCTCCACATTTACCAACACCTCAGTGTGAATACGGAGCCATTACAGCTCATCCACAGTAATGGCTGCTGGTGTTAATGGTGACACCTCAAATTCAATCTCCAACAGCCAATGCAAATGGGCTACAATCTGCAATTTAAGTAGTCAATGTTTTTATTTAAATTAAATGCCAAAAAAATTCACCTTTTAACAAAATGCTTTAAAATGTTAAAACATATCAGCTTTAGCTTTTCCTCTGGTAGTATACAAGGGGTTGAAACATCCTTCCGTGCTTAATCTGCACATTTTATCTCAAAATCTGGACAGCCGGCTTATCTCCACAGACCTTCCTCTGTTTCAGCCTTGTTCGAACATGCATGCCCTTTCAAACAAAGATGCCAAGCCTTCGCACTAGGACAATAAAAAAAATCAGTGACACACTCTGACACATCACTAGTAGTAAAACTGACTTTTCATGCTGCCCAGAATCCAGAAGGTATGCTTTGTTTACTGATTTGGAGTTCCAGTGTGATGAAACTCCATCTGTTTCCTGGAACAGGGAAGTAGAGCCCTGAACTGAGAGGAGTGAGTCACCCTGCTGTTGCACTGCATTTCCATTGGAGATTTGCTTATATACACTCGGCGTACATGATGACATGTGAAGCGGTCATTTTTTTTTTTTTTTTGGTGGCAGACAAACCTAAAAACATATCTTTAACACAAAAAAGGTGACCTGAAGATTACAGAAATAGCAAATAACTATTTTTGCAAAAAATGAACAACATATTTTATCATAAAAAGAGCCATCTTCCAGTTAAGCAGTTGGCATTTCTGGGCAAAGAGGAGGTAGGACAGTTGGCTGCTAGTATGGGCTAGGAAGATCTGTCGCTTCCATGAGGTTTATTTTGTGATACCAGACAGCAGACAGTGTCATCATGTCTCCCTCCCATCTGTCTCTATTTCTACTCACCATCACCCACTGAGTCTGGTGAGCTGAGGTTTTCTGACAACATTCTGTCGACCACAGTGACACAAAGTCACGCTGCCAAGAGTAACGGTCTTAATTACCGGGGTCTAAATTCTGCATTTTGCACATAATTTGTATCAGCCTTTGGGTTATATGAGGGTGATAAAAGTTATTTTCATAAATAAACAAGGGAGGTTCATCTTAGCAACAAAATACCAGTTAGTGAAAAGGGCAATAGTTGGACACATAAAAATCAAAGGTCAAAGCAGCCAGCTAATGCACGCTGACCTAAATGACATCAAGTGCAATGACAGCAGACAACTATCACCTTCTGACACTGCAGTACCTCTCTGCACAACAAGTGATCTGGCAAGAAAGACTGCCAATGACTGTACCACAAGGAGGACGAGAAAAGATACAGCCTCTGAATCATATCGTGCAAGAGCGGAGAGACGTGCTGCTGGTGCCCACGAAAAATGTGCAATCCTTAAATAGGACAAAACAACATGGTGTATCAGGACCTGCCCACGTTGACTCTGTACCCCTCGTCTGGCTGGATGAGAAACCCGATTTAAAAGTAGTAGGAAGACATGAACACATGCACAAACAATATGACACCCATAAGGCCACAGAAGACAAATACAGATCTAAAGTCAAGGCAAAGAGGCACAGCAAGTCAAAGGTCGTTCACAATTTAGCACAACCAAGCATTTAATCAACCAAACTGTGGCAATGACAACGCCGACAATGCGTAAACATAATCGGATATCATAAAAAACAAACAAAAAAACATTGAAAGACTACATCGAGTAACAAAGCTCCCAAAATGTAACATGTTATCCTACGCAATTTGCAGTCACAATTTTAGGAACCACGGACCTCTGGCAGAAAAACGTGTTAACTAGAACTAATGCAAAAGCACTTTGGCAAGAGCTCACGGCTCCAGTCGTCAGGTGTCCGCAGCCACGGCTGCCTGAACCCTGCACAGCGCGTAGAAAACGCCATAAAGGCTCCATGAACAGAGAAAAGCTCACATAGCCTACATAGTTCTGTAACATAAAATAAACACTGAATGCACGAACAAATGTAGGTGAGCAAAAAATAATTATTCGACTGAAATCGACAGCGCACAAAAAGGGACACACCGTAACAAGGAGTTGTGCTGTTAAGTGCAAACTAAACAAAGCAGTTGCTAGCTACGTTACCGCTTCTTTCCCGTGTTTTTGTCAACACAATAGGTTTTAAATAACGTTGCTGCTGACAGTAGCGACGCTAACTGTAGCAAAACCGCAGACAAGGCAGTCAGGAGGCCATTTAAACAAAGTAATGTTACAGCTGGCTAGCTTTGCCTGGAAGCTACATAGCGCCGTAGTCGCTACCTCGCTTACCTCGAGCCAAAATGCCGGGTAAATTCTCGTCTTCACCTTACAACATCGACATTTCTCAGGTAAAAGCTATGGTGGATAACCAAAGCTTCTTGTGCCAAGGGGCGAGACCACAGAGGGTTGGTTTCGGGTTGTTTAACCTCTGTTACAGAAATGAGCAATAGAGGAAAAGCCTCCGCTCTTTGCTGATCGCATCTTTCCACAACGACAACGCCACCTGACAACGGAAATGACGCACATGTTTATTTGATTGACAGCTTCAACGAACCAATGCCAGCCAGCGGCCACTGGTATAGTCTAGTAGATGGTTGCGCACCGATGATGAAATTCTCTGCATAATAAATGCTGCAAACTGAAACGCATTACGTCATAGTTGTCTGACGGGAAATAACTGAAGCAGTAAAAACATTTTACATGATAAAATCTAGAGGATAAATAATTTTTCTTTGACCATGAGGAGATATATATATATA
>BJFM01004848.1:28844-45607 GCA_016586285.1 Arothron firmamentum | reverse complement strand
TCTAGGCGCAGCCATGGTGTTGAGGGGGTCCGGTTTGGTGGCCTCAGGATCGGGTCTCTGCTTTTTGCAGATGATGTGGTCCTGTTGGCTTCGTCAGTCCGTGACCTTCAGCTCTTGCTGGATCAGTTCGCAACCGAGTGTGAAGTGGCTGGGATGGGAATCAGCACCTCCAAATCTGAGGCCATGGTTCTCGACCGGAAAAAGGTGGAGTGTCTTCTCCGGGTCGGTGAGGGGAATCTGCCCCAAGTGGAGGAGTTTAAGTACCTCGGGGTCTTGTTCACGAATGGGGGAAGGATGGAGCGGGAGATCGACAGGCGGATCGGTGCGGCATCTGCAGTAATGCGGACTGTGCACCAGTCCGTTTTGGTGAAGAGAGAACTGCGCCGAAAGGCGAAGCTCTCGATTTACCGGTCGATCTTCGTTCCTACCCTCACCTATGGTCATGAGCTTTGGGTCATGACCATGACTTGTGTTAGGGTCCCCATGGACCCGTTTTAGTTTTTAATTGCATAAAAGAAACACTTAAAATTTGTTTACTTCAGCAAGCGTTTTTGACTTTGTTAGGAACCTTGATTTCAACAACATTACACAAATTTTTTTTTCACTACATTATAAAATGCTCTGGTTGAAATAATGTCAGCTATGGTGTTCGGGTCCGTTTGGACCCGGTTCTAAAAATAAGATTGTAAAGCAATAATTAGAGCCAAAATTGAAATCATAAGTGCACTGTCAGCCAACACAATGACTGCCATCTCCTCTACCAATCATATAAGCTTCAGGGGATGCTTATGTATCCAGTGTACGTTCAACAAAACCTTTCTATTTATTTATGATTCTCTATCGGTTAAATTTTCTTTTTTTGTTGCTCGAAATCGAAAGGTGTGCTAATGGAAAAAAAAGCCCACAGACCCAAACCAAAAATATTGAAACCCAAGATTTTCATAGATAAGGAAGCCTAGTAAGGTAACCAAGAGATGACAAAAACAATTGGATGATAGGTTATTGTTTTAGTGTATTTAAAAATCTGATTTAAGACACGGGTCCAAACGGACCCTTAACACCGTGGATGGTAACAGAAAGTTAACACAGGGCGAAGGTTAACATTATTTTTGTATCAAGTTTATACGCAGTCTCCAATCAGTGTTTACTAAGATTCTACCAGGAAAATACATGAAAAATGTCTTCTTTTATTTTTGATTTTGAGGTTTTTCCATCTTTTTATCAACTGCGGTCAGATTCTGGCGCTGAAATTCTATTTGCAACCGCCCCAACTTGCGCTCCAGCAGAGTCAACTGCATCAGGACAAACTCCTCTGAATCTGGAGAAACATCAGGGGGGGAATCTTTCACCAGCTTGACGTGTTCGAGCGTGCTGAGCAGCAGCATCAAGCCCACTTTGACCTCACTGAGGATTCTAAGGTGCTGATTCCGTTTCTCTTTAGTGGCGGTGTGTTTCTGCCGCGCCTCGCTCACTTTGTCCAACCAGGACTGTATTTCCTTGTCGGGTTTAGCCTTCATACCGCTCAGGTGGCTTTCGACCTTTTGCAGCTCCTTCTTGCGCTCTTTCAGCATGTAGTCGTTGTTTAGCTTCTCGTGTTGGAGCTTTTGCGTTGCCTTGTTCAGTGCGATGAAAGGCTTCATCATCCACTCCACGAATCTGTCTTCAATGATGTTTTGAATGCCGCACTGGATCACCTTAAGTTCGGGGGGGAGCTCCTCTTCCTCAGCGTCCGTGCTGCTCTCGATATCGTCGTCCAAAATCGGCAGCTTGGCTTTGTAGTTAATGATGAGCTCGGGTCTCTCCTTCAGCGTTTTGCGGAGAAGCTGCTCCACCCTCTCCACCTCTTCGAAATCCTTGGTGCAGCTTAAGCGGTCCAGAGTGTTCAGCTCACACTTCAAACTCAGATTATTTTTCTCGACTTTGTTTCGGACTCTCTGATATTGACGTACGCTCTTCTTTGCGTCCGTGCATTTAAATTTGATGACCTCCAGGCTGTATCCCACTTTTTTGATCTTATCCTTGCTCTTATTCTGCTCTTGCTCGTGGACATCCGTCTGATTCTGTAATCTCTTGTACTCTTGTTTTACCTTTAGAACTTGCTGCTGTTTTACCTGGTTGATGTATTTTTGATCGTTGACTTTCTTCACGGCGGGCAGCACTCTGAAATTCAGCCTCATCGCTGCTTTCTTTATTGGCACATGCGTGGGCAGACACGTCAGTCTGTCCTCTAAGCCCCTGTCTGCAGAAAATGGTTTGAGTTTTGACACTTGTCTCTGCAGATTTATGTTCTCCTTCTTCAGCTGCCATATGTCGGCTTTGTTTTTCTTGTAGGCCTTGCGGAACGCCTTACTCTCTTCACTTTTGATAGTCTCAAGTAATTTGATTTTACACTTAATGTCCATTTTCAAACGAGAGTATTTTATTATACTTAATCTAGTTCTTCGTCCTCAGTTTGCTTCATTTCAGTTTTATTTTGGCAAATATGTACCGTTTTATGTACATGAAAGTATGTGGTATACATGGCTATAAGTGCTTTGATCGTGGCTACTGCTTTATTGTCTTTGGTCTTATTGTTGCCTATTATGTCCACTGTCATCTCATCCATCATGATCCCTTTGAACAAATTCAGTTTGGCTTTTCTCCACAACGAGCCAAGACATCATGTGCACACACGTCACATGCACACACGTTATGTGCGCAGCTTTGGCTGAAATATCAAATGACCCTTTGATGGCAGCAGACTACCTGCTCATCCTTGACTTCTCTGGAGCATTTGATCGTCTCACCACATTAAATGTAGCATCTATTGTCATAATCAGCCCAGCTTCATCCCTGTTCACCCCACATCTCAGTGCGGTGCGTACCGGTGCCCCGTCCTCAGCCCATTTGGCAGTAACTTCAAAAAAAAACAACAGAACTTTCACGTCCACACGGATGACAAAACTCTGGAATATTCTATGCGTTGTTGCATTCACATTCCATGTGCGGACACACACACACTTTGAGCAGGAAAACTGTGATCCTCAGAGATTCGGTGGAGGTAGTCGTAGGTTCATCATCAGTCGAGAGGGTTTGTGTACATTCGCTCCTTGAAATCCACATTATGCTAAACATTGTTACAAATGTTCTCCATGGCAGATGTTTGCCTCGTGCTTTGCCACGTGCACTCATGTGAAAGTTGCATGCTGCAGCAGCGTGCTAGCACTTCTTAAGTGGAAAAGAAGCTCCCTCTCTTCTGCGTGTCCTCAGATAACTGCCTGCAGCGCATGTATAGAGCCCCCTGAACATGTGAGTAAGAGAACATGCTGGATGTGTGCATGTGTGGCCTGGCTTCTGCCACACACACACACACACACACACACACACACACACACACACACACACACACACACACACACACACACACACACACACGAACACACACGCACACACACCAGCAGCCCTAAACCCAGGCTGACATAGACAGAGACCCGTTGACGTTGAGCCTGGGGTTCTCTGCAGACCATGGGGAATGATCCCCACATTAAATAAATTTTAATTTTTAGATAAAAACTGGACTGAAAGTCCAAAATTTCACACTCCAACCCATCACTGCAGTCCAGGTCTGGGATCTGCTCAGCTGCCTCCTGCCTGTCAGCAACCTAAACACCCAGACGATCAACCTTTTCATTTATGTAGCGTCTTTCCTTTTTGCAAGCTAACTTCCTTGTTCCCTTCGCTTCATCAGTGCCATCAATCTTGGACGGTGAAAAGCGGTGCATCAGCAGCCTAATTTTGTAATCAGCACAGTGAGGAATACAAATCAGATTGGCAAGCGAGGCTGTAATGCGTGTAATCCATCAGAATGAAAGTGTTACAGACATCTGATAAACATGCATTTTCTCTGGTGATTAATTGACTGAATAACAGATTTATATCTCTGCGTACTCTTCTTTCTTCCATCGAGTACGCAATTGGATTAGAAGCGCAAGCGCTATAAAATCATATTTACTGTCAACTCTGTGAAATCGGTTCAAATCTTTAGACAGTCTGGGGAATTAAGATTGCAGATTTGCTAGAGTTTTTGTTTCCCCTGCAGGCATCGCGAGGCTGTGTGTCTTATTTGGACATTTCATTTTGTTGACACCATCTCTGTTATTTTACTGCTTTCTATTTGTGGCTGATAGGTGCTTTAGCATTACGGAATTTATCTCGCAGCGACGCCACCACTGCTTATTTCCAGCTGCAGTTTGCTGGCTCGGATGTGACAGGAACAATAAAGCCACGCTCTAGAGACAAGGGAGCCAGCTAATTAGGGAAGCATTTCCTAAATCGCTTCTATATCGCTGCATTAAATACTGCAACAACAACAACTGTAGCATTTACTTCTATTTGCTTTTGCTGGCTTGAAAGAGGGAGCTTATTAGTCTTCATAGCTGGAAATGTCTCCTGATGCTGTTTTCTTCACTGCTGAGAAGCTGGAAATGTCAGTGGGTGGGTGAAAATGTGTGTGTGCTGGGGGTAGGTCTTGCAACTGGAATCATTGATTCATCTGGATTGATCGGCAACCCTATCGGCTCCTGCGGATTTATGACAGTTATAATTCGCTCCCGTCTTGAGTATTGTTACTCCTGCGTCACTGCCACTGACGGAGCGACTAGTTTTGTCCAGTATTGGGCCCGTGATGCCTGGACCAGCTGCGGCCATCTCAGGGCAAGATTGATGGTGCTCTTCAGGTAGCTACGATGCTAACTGTCTTGTTTATTAATGTGCAGTGATTGAATCCATTAGCTGCCTTGTGTAAGCTAATCGGCGTATAATGTGTCTTGTCATTTCAGCCTAACTGCTTATAACATATTCCTCCCCCGTCTCTGCAAATGTTATTTCCTAATAGACTCACAGAAATACTGCGGGAGGAGTAAGGATTTATTTGGCGCACTTAACTGGCGGCACATTTCACATTCAGACTGATTTGCTGCGCGCTCTTTTCTGATCCAGTGTTACTGAGATTCAGAGAGTGTGGCGGATGTACTTTTTCCTCCAGTTGCATCTGAAGAGATGCAGGAAGAAGCGTTAGCTTTCATTGTAAAGAATCTGCGTATGAAAACAAATTGGGGCAAATCTCAGCTGCCTCCTGAGATATTTACTGCAGACTGTCTTCCACTTCTCCATAGCGTGACATCCAAAAACACATCAGCGCAGTGTCAACACTGGGGATGGAGATTACGGAGCAGTAAAAAGCCGCTCTAATGGCATCGCTTTTCGAGAATAAAAAGACCTCCTCCTGGAGCTGCCGCGGAATCATAACTGCCTGACATCCATCTTCAGGGATCAATTTCTTCAAAGCATAACGCGTCTCTTTTATTCTCCATCTGAGATGCAGAGTTAGTGATATAAAGGTGCGCTGCGAGACTTTGAAGTGCAAAAGAGTCAGAAGATCTGCAGGCCAGGTTCCTCCCCGCTGAGATGCTCTGACCTCAAGTGAACAGAGTAAAAACTGAGCAAATTGAAAATAAGTTTAGGGGGGCATGCTACGGTTTGATGTCTTACCCCGAGTAAAATACACCTTGTAAAACTACCTGCTACAATACATGTCAATTACAAAATCTGAAGATGAGGTTTTTTTTGTTTTTTTTTTTAAAGAGAGGCACCTTCCCTAGTGGGCCCAGTTATTACTAGAACATCAATTATTACTGTATAATAACTGATTTATAACACCACTTTGAAGTACGATCAGATAAAAGGAAGGTGGCAAATTTAGGGTGGGGTTTTTTTTTGCCTGTTTACACCATCTTACCTTCATCATTTTGTGTCTGACATGACAGGTGAAGCTGTGCCGCATATTCACCCGTTCATTACGCCGTCGGAGGACTCATCTATAAATAAAACCATGGTCTGTTGTGTTTGCGGCAAGTTCTCGTTAAAACAGCATCCAGCCACATGGGAACGCCGCTTCACAGCGAAGAGCACAACAAATATTAAACATGCAGAGAAAGAGCGAACAGAAGAAAGAAACCGTGCGGTTCCTTTGGTAGCGACGCATACGCGGAGGCGCGACATGTTCTGACCGGATACTAACATGGCGTCTGAGTGGCTGGATCACACGGGGAACATGAGAGGAGAAGTATTGATTATAGGCAGCGTGAGATGCAAATATGAAGACAAAGGCATCTTGGTTGACCTCTGGTGGTTGGTCATCAAAAAAACAAAACAAGCCCCGCCTCTTCCATTTTCAAAGTCAGACATTTGAATCTAACGCCGCCCCCACTGGGTAATAAATAGTTACCCACAACCGATGAAGCAGAAACGAGTAGAAACGAATCACGGTGAGGAACAAACCTTCACCGGCTCCGCAGGCACAGAACAGTCCCATTCCACTTTTCCATCCCTTTGCTAAATGTATTGTTGCACTTAGAAACGCACCTGTAATTCTTTCCTTTCTCTACCACAATTCCCACAAACCCAATGGGATGAGCTGAAAGGGTGACTCATAATGATGTAATTACTTCTCCAGGTTCCCAGGAGACGCTGAAAAGGGAGGAGAAAGGGGGGAGGGATGTACAGCACCATGGCTAAACGGCTAAGCCCGTTTTGGTCCTCTTTAAAGGGACTTGGGTGTAAAACGATTCCGGATTACTGTGATACATGATTTAATGGCGCATTCTCCATTGGTTCAGCCCACCAGAGGACTCAGCGTGAAGCATTCTGGGGGTTTGTCTCATGTGTCAGAAACAAATCTTTTGTTGTGTGACAGGACAAGACAGCTGTAAGTTATTTAAGAATGAGAAATAAATCATTTCGATTAGTGACAGCTCTGAAATACAATTACCTATTCAGTTCTAAACAGTGAGCTAGTTGTATAGTCATCACCAAAGGCATAAATTAGCAAGTCTTTTCAATAAAATGGTTAAATGGAAGTGCAGTAATTAGCTATTAGCTCCCTGAAGCCGTCACACGGACAGAAAACCACAGCTACAGAGGGAAGGAAAAGGCACTCAGTCGTAGGATTTGACACGCACGTCGTCTATATATATGTTTACTACTAACGCACACACAGACACACAAGCATATTTTCATCTTTGTGGGAACTTTCCTAGACAAAACACAACACCCAGGGTCTTACTCTAAACCTAACCATCCCAACCAACTCATTGACCCTGACCTTGACCCTGACCATAACCTAAACTCAACATTTATAACCAAGTCTTTACCATCAAACAGGCCTTTGAAGTTGTGAGGACCAGCTAAAATGTCCTCACATCTCAAAAATCTCCTCACTTTGCTAGTAGAATGAGGATTTTATCAGTATCAGTATGTAGCAAGTACAAGAACACACACACACACACACACACACACTCGTGCTGATGTTGATTATATTTTATTCGTAATGTCAATATTTGCAGCAATAACTCATGTGTAATTAGCATTCAATAATATCCACCCACGCAGGAAGTTGTGCCTGAAGCACACGGTCACGTGTGGGGTGGTGTTTTTGACCCCAGAGCTGATCACAGGACAAAAACGGGTGTTCGCATAAAAGGGCGGCCGTCCTTTTATGCGAATTTGTGACGCTCAAGGAGAACTGTCTCAAGAGGACGACGATGATGGTAAAACTTTTATTTTATTGCTTTTGAACTTTCAGGCTTTCAGGAATGACCTTTAGAGATGGTTTCCATCCAGCCTGGAGCGTCTTGGGATTTGTTTTCAAGCAGAACAACAAGGATGTGTGTGGGAAGCGTTTTGTAACATGATGATTTCAGATGATGAATAGTCGATGCACGGTTTAGTTGTAATCATCGCTGCTGTTTTATCTTTCTTGAAATGAATGAGGCCCACCTGTTCTCCATGCTTCACTGCGGGGGCGTCGGGAAATAATTAAAAAGCGAGAGGATGTCCTGAAAATAACTGCAGTGTTTTTAAGCTTGTAATAAAATTGTATGAAAACACGAACAAAAAAAAAGGCAATTTAGTGTAAACCATTAAGAGAGAAGAGGTCCTCATGAGTTCTTTATGTGCACTCAGATGTTGCATTTGATTGGCTGTTTTCATGTTTCCCCTCAGTCTTCGACTGTGATTTTTATATACTGTGTATATATAAATATATATATAGAAATATATATATATATATACATCATAGAGGAATTCATGTTGTGTAACCACTGCAAGCGTATAAACAGTCATTTCTTTTGTTCATTAGCGCGGAAGTGGAAGTTAGCTCCCTGGGGTTTTGGTAGTTAGCGGGCTGGTTGAGGTGGTGGTGGGTGTTGCCTCCATTTTCAAAGCATGGTTTTTGATTAGATGCCACATTCTCTGCAGCTGTAAAGAAAAGAGAGGAAAAAAAACGCAGCTCTGATCCGTAGCTCATTTTATATGCTCTAATGTGGCTTCAGCATCTACTGTGGCGCTTCGCTATAAACACTTTATATTCATGCTTGATGTTAATATTTTCCCCCAATTACAGAATGACGACTGAAGCCGTTGAAAGGGAACGGAAACCTGTGCTAACTTGCATCGTTAACTGATTGGTACTTCCTAAAACGACCGAATAAAATGCCATTGTGAGCCACTCTTTCTGGCTGGAGGTGGCTGTCAGAGGAGAGATGCCATCTTGGATCATAGGTGCAGCTTCTCTGGTGACAGCGAGCAGACGCTCCCTTTCCTCTTAGCATAAAAATCCAACATCTTTCAGGTCTCCTGTGTGCTTTGGTGAGAGCTTCTGTCAGAGCTGAGGGCTGATCCCAACAGCTCCGTCGCTGACATCCCTCCGCCGTGAAGTCCAAGCTTAATTAGATGAAGGCTGTAAAATGATTAGCTGCTCTTTCTTCATCTTTTCTTTCTTCTCTGCTCCTGGCCCTGCTGCGCATTTGTTCCGTTCCCTCGGTGGTGCGTTCGCTTACTCTCCGCTTGACGTTCATTTGTAACTGCTTCAGAACGCATGGCACAGAATTTACAGACAGATGTTAGCAATGAAATATTCATCCCGTAAATTGTAACCTGGATTCCTCAGTTTCCTTGTGAGCTTAGCAAACACGTCTATTATTAATGATGAACAGCTTTACAGCTTTTGTCAGCTGGTTGTTGATTTGTAAAATAGCTGTATGAGTGTTTTTTGTTTTGTTTTTTTTGTTCAGTGTTTGTTTTTTCCATCTTATCTCTGTGTAAGCATGTAGGGGATGCTGTGAGATGAATGATGAGGGCCAGAAACAGCAAGCTCAGGTCTGTTTTCCCCATCTGAAATCCATCTTTATGTGCTTTTCGATGCTGATGAGTGGCCATTTAAAGACACCAGGGCCATCTTTTTAGACGCAGCCAGGAGCGTTTGAGCTTGAGCCGAGCCCTCGGTTCCTCCCACTGCTCTGACATATAAATAAGAGGGAATAATAATGTTCAGTGGGGGCCTGAGCGGCATGCTAATGCGGCTGAAGATGCCCTTTAACCAGTGCACCATATCAAAAGGTGGAAAATATGATGCTAAGAGGCATCAGACTCTGTTGAAAGCTGTAATCTGACACAAGTGGGATTTTAGCATCAGACGCTGAAGTCCAGATCTCAAGCATGTAACTATTAAATGTCCAAATATACATCCTGTATTGGAAAGAATTCTCCGAACTTTCCCCCATTAAGATGTGGAAATGAATAAAAGGGGCAGTGGGAAATTCAGAGGGTGAGATTAATTGGCATGCAAGAGGAGTAACAGTCCACAGTCTGCCGATCACAGCGCCAGCCAAGCATGACAAGCAGAGCCTATCTTCTACTTTTCATTAGGCCACGGCCGAGGTTAGCCACAAGCTTTATGCTAAACAGCGTTGATACGGCTGTCTCGCTCTCCCAAAGACTTTTACACCCCCGAAACAAAACAACAGGATACGTACCAACAAAAAAAAAAACCAAACAATGTCAGGAAAAGAAAAGGATGCTTCTTGCACAGAGTCTGTCATGCAAATAAAAGAAATGAATCTCTGGCGGGGAAATGGGGGGAAGTGCGCTATCAGGAGTCGGGGAATCAATGAATAACTGTCTGCATGTGATTAACTCGTGCTTCATTCTGGAAGCATGCCTGCTCAATTTTCAAAATGTATATTTCATTTATCTGGATCCATTAACTGTGGGGTGTTGGCAGACTTATGATTTGCAATATGCAACAGCAGTAAACCAATTAAAACACAACCCAGGCAGAGTTCTGCTTGCTGCACGCTGCAACAACGCTCGGAAAACAAATAACAAACAGGTTCTGAGCACCTCGGAGCATCGATAGAGTCTGTGCACCTGGCATTCAAAAGGATGTCTATTTCATTTTTTAAAACACT
Organism: Arothron firmamentum; assembly: GCA_016586285.1. NCBI lineage: Eukaryota > Metazoa > Chordata > Actinopteri > Tetraodontiformes > Tetraodontidae > Arothron > Arothron firmamentum. Next base: position 35,321 of record BJFM01004848.1, on the reverse strand, counting down.
CTGAACACATGAACATTTCCAGCAATCTGGTCCTGGATTTGCACCTGGATCCTGACCTCGCGGATGCGATCCAGGAAAAAAGACCTAGTTTCATAATGATGAACAGTAACAGAGCTTATTACAGAATTGTTTATGTAATAGTGACGTGGCGCTGCTGACCTTGGACACACAACTGGCGACTTCCACTTGGATTTCTCAGATTCAAAAAAAAAAGCTCCAAAGGAACCGTAAAGAAACATACTACAAACTATAAACACCCAAACTGGACAGAACACAAGCATCATCATTTGTGTCTGTCTTTTTACTCACTCTGGCATCAGAGCTGTTGTATTATGGCTTCGATCGTTCGGAATTTTTGAGCAATTCTACACAAACCTGCAAACATGCTTCACACCCAGTTCACGTCCCAGCCTGAACTGGGTCAAGGACAGATTAAATTAGATTAGTTAGATGCAGCTAAAACTGTAGCTCAACTTTACTGAAGATAACTGTACCTTTAGGCAGTAAGTGAGGTTTACTGGACGCGTGCAGGGACCCCCTTTGCTCCATCACTGTGCTCTATCCTCTACCTCCACAGTCCACAGCAGCTTCGTGCTAGCTATTCCATTAACATCCACTGGTGTTGATGAGGATGTGATAACCACCAGCGCTGCATAGGAATCACCTACACACTGAACCCCTCCAGGATGCATGTTGTTCTGGGTTGCAGATGGAGAACTGGATAAACAAAGGCCGTTAGCAGCCGCCTGCTAATGCTGCATTACTGCTATCTGTAATGACAGGATTTGGGCCCCTGAGCCCGACAGAAAGGTGGCTCCGGGGTCGTTGCGCTTTTTGTCTTGCTCAGTGTTGACATCAGTAGGATGCGGGTGGGCAACATTTCCTACAGGGAGGGTGGGAACGTATTATTTTGACAGTGACCCTCCCTCCCTTTTTTTGTTCAAACCACAAAACGCCCAATTTCTGCTGGAGTGTAGGCCTCCACCAGGCATGGGCAGCTGCATTCACAGCCAGCGAGTGTTAATAATGTACCAAACAATTATGTCACAGTATTTGGCCTCCCGCATGAGAAAGTTACCCCTCCCTCCCCCCACTGCGCTACAGTATGCAAATGAGGAACAGTCAGGTCTGAGAACTGGATCTGATGGAGCACCAGGCTGCTCGCAGGCTACGTAAAAGACATCCGCACGCTGACAAGAGAAGGGTTGTGAATGAGAGCAGGGCTGCACAGGAAACACTTTTGCCATTGGGGGAGTTTGTTAAATGAGACAAGATATAAATCAGAAACGCAGAGGTTGGTTTGTGGGACCTGAACCGTTGTCACTGACGTTTGTCACTTCAAACCTCAGTCTGGAGCTGAGGTTGAAGAAAACGAGTTCATGAAATTATCTCAGCATCCGTCACTGAATTCTTTCTTTTTTCCTCGTTTAAATTGCTGGCATTGCTTGTGTAGCGCCAGCAAAGGCTCGTGGTAGACTGTAAAATCATGGCGGGGTCGAAGCGTCCTCTGTGCTCCATAAATTATGCGTCCAGGCCTGTTTAATCACATGAAGCACAGTGCTGGAAACAAACCCTGGCCTGACCTTCTCATAATTAAAATGCAAAGTAACCTGTTGGCTGTCTGCTGCTCTGATTGGACATGATGTGGTCGTCATCCAGCCCGGCTGTCTCCTGGTTAGACGCCCAGATTTACTGCCTGGACCCTCTGACACATGAAGCAGGGAGATGCTGTGTGACTGAGGTTAGGGCTGCGTTACTAACACGCATGATTAAAAAAAAATTAAAAAAAATCAGCCTGTGATAATATTTACATGCACAGAAACACCTGAATCTGCCTGGAGTCCAAATATAACACTGTCAACAGTTTACTGATTATATATGGCTGCAAGGTCTTAATCAGAGTAAACAACATAACTCAACCTGCAATTGCTTGTATTCTTGTTATTAATGTAACAACGATGTAAATTAGATTAAAGAGGATGGCGGCTCATGGGTTTCTTGGTGGGAAAAAAGAAATACCTGAGAATAGAACCTGTGAATGGGAATATTCCAGGTCTCTTCATGCAAATCTGTTATTTGGATTATTACGGTAATCGGAATATGGACTTAAATGTGCACATGAACTGCGCTTGCGTGATCAAAAATTTGGTGAGGAAAACCACTCATGGAAAGGAGCAGGAGCTCGTAGGGAGTGAAAGAAGACACGAGAATCCAAATAATGCACCAACATATCTGTGGAGATCCCACATCTGCGTCGCTTTTCATCTGCTTTCGCTGCGGAGCCTGAAGCAGTAAAGGGCCACTGGCTTCCCACAGAACACTCGCCATTATCCTCCATGCTGTTCAGGGCTGTGGAACCTTTTAGCGTTCCTACGCGTTGTCTCTGAAGCATCGCGCATCAGCGCGACGCTCATTTATGTTCCTACAGGACCCTTTGATCCAAACAGTGAGCTGGAGAAACAAAGCATTCCCCTTCATTATTTGTGGCCAATTACTCTTAGAAATATGCATTAGTATGTCAGCCAAATACAGACAAGGTTTGCCCTTCCTCTCTCTATCCTTCCTCCCTTTTATGATCGGATGATGGATTTTGTTGAAAATGCAGCTTCAGTGTGTGAACATGTTTGACGGGATGACTGAACATTTGGAAATTCTGGGAAAAGCACAGAAAAGTCAAAGTTTGCCTGAATACGCCATCAGTCTTCGCCTTCCTTTCACCGCGTTTACTTCCTGTCGCTGCGTTTCGTCTCTGTTTGTCGCTCCGCTCACATGCTGCGTTTGCCACATTTCAGGCAATAATTATTTACTGTGACCAAAAATTAATTAGGGTCTCATCGGAGGAATACACACGTCCGGTGCAAAATGAATTCCTGAGATGGAGGTAGAGAGAGAGGGATTCATTCTTTTAGCCCGCGGTTTTCATGATGACCTGAAATGTGAGGACACGTAAAACCGGTGATTGCCTTATCACAGCTCAATTACACGTTTGACCCGAATCTACACGGACTGGCGGCCATGTTGAACTCCGTACACGTGTTCTGTCAGACGCAGCCTCCCGGTGAGGCCTCGACGACGCGACCCGACCGCGGAGCAGCTGATATGGGCGGAATAAACCCACGTTTTTCCTCAAGTTTCCACAAGTGAAGCTGCGGAGTCAACTTTTTCCTCATTTATTTATTCAAATTGACTCCGTGTTTGTTTTCCTTCTTTTTAACTTCAAGCCAGATAAAGTGTGAGTGAAGTTACACTGTTGTTTTGTCTGTTGACACTTGCGCAGTGTTTTATTGCCTTGTCAACCAATTAGCCTTTGTCGACAGAAGTAAAAGCTGAGTTGAACCCTGCAGGAAGTACATCAAGCATCTGACAGCTTAATGCAGGTTACCTTGATGAAGCGAACTTATTTATTTATTGCCAAAAAGCTTATGTCTCTAAATCTGATGAAATATTTGCGATGATCAAAGGCTGACTTTGTGCTGAGACCCATTAAAGAGTCCTCATAGATGAAGTGATTCTCCTGCTTGAGTGCCTTTGCACTGATGAGCACTTGCATATTATGGGTGATTATTAGTTTGAACAACACAGAAAGATGTTTGTTTAGAAAATGCTGCCATGAAATGCAGATGTTCTTAAGGCACGCCGTCCTTCTGCACGTATCCAATGTCCTGGAATGAGACAGGGGTGAGAGCGAGCGGAATGGAACTCGTTGACCTCGTCTTTTTCTTTCAACTGCGGCTGGAGCGGAGCAACAGCAACGTCTACCCACAGCCTTGTTTTCCTCTTTTCTTCCTGCCAGATATGAGACATGCTGTCGGGAGGCAGTTGTCATGGTGATACATGCAAATGCACGCGGTTAACCTGAAGAGGAGAGACGAGGACGTCTCCAAGCATCTCCGATCTCAACTTCATCTAACAAGTGGCTCTTTGCTCAGTGGCCCAAGAAACTGGAAGCCTAACGAGCTTTTAGAGCGTTGATTTCTGCGTTAGCTGCTGTGAAGGAAGTCCTTCAGCTCGTTGATTAAGGGCGCGGTGAGTCTCTCCGCACAGGGAGTCAAGCCGAGGTGTTCTGAGGTTTGAAGTGACATGCTGCTCAGGCTCAAAGCACCATAGCAACACACTGTTTACCGACAGAGCCAATGAGCTAACAGCAACAGAACAACACAACGCGGATCATTTGTCTGCATAAACTGGTAAATCATCGCATCTGTTAGGTGTGTGAGCTACCACGAAGGACATGATTAAAGCGGGAAAGGGAAGGGACAGAAACAGCCTGTGCAGCCTGGGGTCACGGGGTCAGGATGAGGTGAGGACGGGCGACAGTCCCTGGTGAAAGGCTAACAGTGGATTTTGGTCCGCTCTCCTAAGTGTGTCTGCTGGACTGACACAAGCCAGACACTCAGAGAGGGAATCTAATTACTCAGACAATTATGATTATGACCTGGTTCGACCCGGATTTGTATTCAAATGGACTCATTTACCTTGAGCTTTAGAGCGACGTCTTCTGAGGACTGACTGTGAACCCAGAGTCCTCTGTCCCCCCCGTTTTTTTATTACAGCGCCGATGGATGTGTGTTGCATTCGAGCACACACACACACACTCACTCTGCTTATGCTGATTTTTCAGCTGAATGCATCACGGATTTCCTTTTTCAGTAGGTGATTTAAACAAATTTATTTAATCCTGTCCATAAGGTCTCCATTAGAGCAGGGCACTAATTCAGTATTATAGCTTATCAACTGACGGCGCAAACATAGCGTGATGGGATGATTGCGTTATTGCGTGTTATTATACATGCGTTTCTGATCTTCACTTTACTTGACTGACCAGAGCATCTTAACACATTTAAATTATCAGCCTGTCTGCAGCTTGATTTGCACGTCTGGATGGTTGCTCATGGCTGTTGTTGTGGTTTTTAGTGTAGGTGTTTGAAAAAACCACCATGACCTACAGATCCAAAGGTGAAGTTGATCCTGGGGCATCCGAGGGTCGTTGCCATGGCTGTTAGCCCTGACGTGGCGAGCTTCTTGACAGAGTCTCCTCTAATTCCTGCATCACATCACGATTTTTATTAACCACAGTCAGTCTGACAAGACACCGCACAAGCTCTGCTGGTTCGGAACGCTTACATGGTGACAGTCGGCCATAACCATATCCTGTTTTTAACCAGGAAAACGCGGAGGCTGCTGGAGCCGGTTTTCCTTGGTTTCCACAGGCCGATGATGAAATTTTCTGTTTGAGAACACTCCAGCTAACGTCAGTATAATGATCAATTATTTACTGGCGCACGTTTGATTAGTGAAATTAAACCTTGGTGGGTGGACCCAATTAAGCAGAACAACTGAAATACCATTCCAGCCAGCGCAACCTGCCCCGGGGCACCACATTTCTTTTCCTACCAGGCAGAATGCAGTAATTCAAACCACGATTCTCGTTATATTTCCAAGGGTCCAGACCTCCAGGGAAGAGAAGGTCTGAATCATTCCACACATCGCGAGCTGTCTTGTGGAGAGGCCTCAGTATCGTGAATCCACGTAATAACCCAATCCACCGGAGATTACGCAGATAAATATATGCTAAACCAAGTTACTGGGAACCAGGAAGTCCAAGAGTGGCGACCTGCTAATCCTTGCCCAGGGCTTGGTTAATCCAGCAACAATGAAGTAGCCTGGTTTAATGTTTGATAATAAACGCAATGTTTTTTCAGCCATTTGTGATGCTGCTTAATTGGATTCCACCCAGTTTGGATCAGAGCAGTTCCAGTTACAGCTCTCACCCTGTGACCAGGAACTTGGAGTCACCCTTATTACCTCACACAGCACTCAGCTGAGTTCTGCCGCAGGTCATGCCCCGTGACATCATCTGGTAGAAATTTCCTGTCTCCCCCCTCAGGGGCTGCTGTGTCACCCACAAACCTTCCTCCTCTTCATCCAGCTTGTTTCAGGGGGAGGAACCGGTGTTTACAGAGTTCGAGGGGAGAAATGAATCTGTGTTGAAAGACCAAATGAGCAGATTTCTGGAGCTTAAACACAAACAGATCTGGGGGGGGGGGGCATAAAATCTGCTTCACTTTGTTTTTTTGTTGCGCACTTATTGCTTCTGCTAATTGCAGAGTGGTAATTGGCTGGAGATCCTTACTATGGGGCTTTGTTTAGGGAATTACACATTATTTAAGGGAGAATTCAAGGTAAAATTAGACCAACAGAATAACCCGATGACACGCTGTTGGAATGAAAACTAAGGTCTGAAAAGGGCAGAAGCAGACAGAGTGCAGTGATGATGATGATGATGATGATGATGATGATGATGATGATGATGCTACGGTGATGGTGATAATGATTATGGCACACTGGTGGCGACCGCGCTTGTGGTGCCGATGCGGGCCAGGAGCGTAAAGGAGGGTCAGAGACCTTTGATTTCACTACCATTTCCCCTACATGCCAAATCCTTAATAGACTCCATTAACAGACAGGGGTTGGAGG
>BJFM01004848.1:6606-17068 GCA_016586285.1 Arothron firmamentum | reverse complement strand
ACACACACACACACACACAAACACACACATCCTCACCCACCACACACACACACACACACACCCTTAGATGTGCACGGTGAGATCCTCTCATTGAGATGCACCGAGCGCCCCGTGCCATGTCGGCCTTGCGCGCGGCTGTCAGGCCACGTCCTGGGACAGATCAACACGTGTGTACAACGGGTTACGCCGTGTCAGCTCCATCACGCCGTCAATGAAGAGCCTCCCAGCAGGCTCTTGACCTTGAGGATGAAGAGTGGGCCCCGCGAGCCGGGATGGGCGCGTGCGTTTCCGAGGTGTTAGCGAGCGGCCGTCCCCAACAGCAATCAGTCAGAACGCTCCTGCGATGTTTGGCGATGGAGGATGGAGAATTGGTTTGTGCGCCCGTGTTCCCAATACCCCGATGTATCAGCTCGTTGATATGTTGGGGTAAAAATCAATATTGTCCTCCTTCAGCATGATTGAGGTTCCTCTGTGATCGCCAACTGAGCTCCAGCACACAATAATAACCTCGTGCTTATAGTTTGTTTTGGGTAGATGCTCTCTGACCCCTGGAGGATTCTTGATTAAAAGGGAGACGTTTACATTCATCTGGGAAGTTGTTTCTGATGTTGGATTTTTTTTGCTTTCGGGCCCCCCTCGCACGTGGCCTTTCTAGGAGTCGAAGGGTCCTAATGCAGGAATAATGTGACTCCCAGGAGCACAGTCCATCGGTCCAGAAATTCAGCTTAAAACAATATCAATCGCTTCTAAAAAGGGTTTGTCAGTAATCGTCTGCATAGCTTCACTGATGTAAATCATCAGAGAAAAAGAAAAATGTGCATGTCTTAATTGGGCATAATGGTCATAAAATGGCATTTTAAATTTTTTCATTTTTATCTGCTTACATTGTTGAAGCCTCGTCAACAATGATCCGTCTCTCACGATCAACGCTATCTGGCTCTGATCTGATAGCACAACTTTTCTTACTTTCCTGAATTGAGCACAGTTTTAGCGACGTTAGCCAACGATCACGGAAGCAAAGCTGTTTAGTCTACAGTCTGCCCCCTTCTGGTGGGAGTGGTGACCTGATGCGATGCGATACGACAGCGTCTTTGTCGGAGATCTGACGAAAACATCGAACACAGACCGGGCCCGACAGTGCGCGGATTCCTTCTGGTACATGTTGATGCTCAACCGTTTTGTTACGTCATCAAACAAGTCCCGATCGCGGGGAATCTCAGCGTTCGATGTCACAGTCCGGAACATTTTTTTGCAAGCGTGGCCGTCTACCGGAAGCTTTGGGGATGCGCTGTAGGTGTGCGTACGTCTGTAACCTTGCGTGCGCTGCTGGTGTTTTCACAACAGCAGATTAGCAGTGACCATGCAGGCTGTGTCGCGAGGCCTTGAGGTTATCACTCAAGTGAATGCAGCCGCAGAGTCAGTTTGTCTTATCTGGGTGATTTCATTGCCCCCAAGGATTTTTGCTGTTTAAATGAAGCAAATTGCCATTTCTGGAAAAACAAACAGAGAGCGGAGCACGTGAACCCCTCCACCACCACCACCACCGCCACCACTCCCCCCCCAGCTAGAGATCCTGAAAATGCGGAAACATATTGTGCCAGCAGAGATCTCAAGTGATTTTTCTTGGTACATGGTGCTCAGAGATTTCAGGGCGATATGTTAAAAACACTGGAAAAAGCTTGCTCAATGGTCATTGTTCCACGCAGGGAGGTGAGGCTTGTTTTTCCCTTCAGTGATGCCAACTCTGCACTAAATGCTGCTGCCATTACACAGGCTGGAGGAATGTTAAGCATTTTATTATTTTCTGCCAATCCCTGTGGGAACCAGGACCTTCTGGCCGCTTCGGGGGTGGTATTTATCGAGGTGGGGGCATAAACACAGTCCCGCCCCACTGATTGTAACCTGGGACGTATTCACCGTACACTATCGGGTGTTGGAGGGGAAGAGGGCTACAGAGTGTGGGGGGAGGTTACGATCAGGTTACTTTGACCACAAGCTGATGAGACGAGTGTGGTGTTCTCAGATACGAGTTCTCCAATCCAGTTAGTAACAGTGACTCACGGTGTCCCAGTCACATGAAGTAATCTGTCATTCAAGTTCATTTTCAGTTTCTTTTCAAGGCTTGTAAACAATTCAAAACCAGGCAACGTGAGTTTCTGTGTGTGAAAACGAAAAGCCGTGCAGTGCTCACTTCCCCCAGGGTTAATGGGTTAACGGGTTCCTATATATTTACAGGAATTTTCTTACTTTTGTTCTGACAAAACCAGCAAAAACCTGCACGCGTATCATGAAGAAGTTTGCTCCGTCGTGTAATTTGAGAGAAAATGTGGATTTATGTCAGCCTGCTCCAGTATTCAGTTGTTTGCTCTGCTCATCGTTTTATTGTACGCGCAGAGATTGTGTTTTTGTGCAAGCAGGCGAGATAAAGTCATTTATTAACTCACACTGTATTGTTAGAAAGAACTTTAATCCCCTTGTACTTTATTCCAGAGAGAAGAGAAACTTTTTTTTTTTTTTTTTGTCTTTTAAGACGGACATATTTTTACACAGCCGTTTGCAATCAGCTACCACATCTCGGTTTCCCCAGGTCAGACCAGCCGCCGTGCTGGCTGCCCCCCCACCCCCCACCCTCCACCCCTGAGTTCAGCTCTGTGTCTCTGAGCTGGTGACTCGTGGGGCAGCAGCCCTGCCTGGGGGTCTTTGTCCTCTCACAAGTGTGAGCGATGTGACTGCCTGCTTATCCAGCCTGTCACTTTCTGTCACAGATCTGGGTCAGAGATCACTTTCGAATGAAGTTAATATGCAGCTCCTGTTGATGACAGCGCTGGGGAGGAATACGAGCTGCGTTTTTCCTCCTAACCCACTCAGACCCCGTAAACTTTTGAAGAACTATAGATGTTATCAAAACCGAGTTAATGTATCATCAGCTCATATAAATAGCTCTCAGCAGTATACAATCAAAGTAGACCTGCATGGTTGATAATTCACTACATTGAAATTCTTCAACATTGTATATGTTAAATCATGCAAACTGTAATGTGAATATAATAAAATAAAAAAAACATACATGTATGTGCACTATCGACTCTGTTTACTGTGGAAATTTCCTTGATTATATCATGATACCTCCATGTTCAAAAGTAAATACACATAGTGAAAATAAAGAGAAGCATCATGTAAGCTCATATTAAAATCAGGTCATGTGGATGTTCGACAAATATGTACATGCAGATCTGTGTCAGTACTTTATATGACTTTATGTGTAATTGCAGGAAGCTATGACATCATCTCCAGCCATGATCTGGGTCATTGCTTCTACCTACAGGGTCAGATTCATCACAGCAGAGTTTATGGCACTGTGAGGACTGAACTTTGGGAAATCTTTACCAAGAGCTCTGCTTCATTATTATAATTGTGTTACTGTCAAGAGGAGCCATCGACGGTGGCTAATGCAAAGTGTGAACTTTACTTCGCCGCATTGTATAGGAAACACATCAGCTCCTCTGCACCCTTCGCTAAGGTCGTGACTTTTAAAGGTTGAGTCCAAACAGGTCCGTGTTGACTCAGCGCCTGTCTGTACATTAGCACGCAGATAGCGAGCAGGCTAGCGGCGTGCTGCTGCCAGTAGACCAAATCCTGCCTACTATGACCTCACTTGCTGCTGATTGCTGTCGAACTTTGAACAGTTATGTCATTTATTTGAACTGTGTGTCATCAGCATTTCCTTTCCTGAGCCTCCCCTCCGCTGCCCTCCCTCCGTCCCTACGCTGCTTTCTTTCCTTATCAAAAGGAAATCCTATCCCGAAACCCCTTGTTTCCCTTCATAACCTTTTATGCCACCGCTTTTGTTGTGTTCCATTGTGAGTTTTCTTTAGTGTAATCGTTACCATGTTAGCCCCTTCCATTTAAACCTTGGAAGTCCGTTTTCCCAAGCTTATATAATGGATTTATCCTGAGAGGGAACACTTGAGTGAACACTTTGATCCGAGGTCAGCACACACACACACACACACTGTAGCATTCAGCTGTCATCTGAGCGAACAGCAGCTCTAACGTGAGCTCAATAAATGCTCGCAGAGAGTGCCGCGCTACAATGTGCATCTGTATTTGATGATCGTCATCCGGCAGCGATCAGATGATGATCATCAATGTTTGGCGTTGTCTCTGTCAGCGGCCTTGCCTCTCTTCAGCGGATACCTCTGCCGGCAGAGAATGACTCATTCATGTCTCATGACTGGTTTCCAATGAAACTTGTTGTTTTCCTCGGCAGTTTCCGGGAACACTGGTGGATTATAGCATCGCACCACCTCGGGCTGCAGGGAGTACACTAAGAATAAACAAATACACTCAGTGTTAGCTGTACATACTAATGACTTTAATAGCTTGTCAGACAGGCACTGATGCATGGCGATGCCTGGAGTTTGAAATCTGCTTTAAAGATTGTCAAAGTGATGAGGTTTCTGGTGTGAGATTAATAATTCAGATTATTATGTTGCTTCTGATTTTGCTAGTTGAAGCGGATCAAACCCTCAGTGCAGATTTAAACAAGGATTTATACTGAAGCGCAACCAGCCAAACAACTCAGAGTCAAGGAACGGGTAGCTAACGTTCAGACACCCTCAACAAACTGGTGAGGAGGCAAGTACTGGGCAGGACCTTTATCCAGCCAGCCTACTCAGGGGAATCATTGCCAGCTGTGCTGGGAGGCAGGCGAGGGAACAGGGCAGAGCAGCCCCAGCTGACGATGATGAATTAATTAGAGTAGGTCCCAACAAATTAAGCTATCTCAGCCTGGTATTGTGAAAGAAAAAAGACAGAAAATCTGCTTAGGAGCAGGTCTAAAAGTAAAATAAAGAAATAAATAAATCGACATCTCTTCTCTCATTTGTTCACTGTGTAAAATCTCCCCCCTGCAGTCGTTTCAGGTGAACAGAGGATTGCAGGAAACTGATTTGATAATTTTATACTGAATTGTCCAAAGCAAGAAAATGGTTGCTAGCTTTTTTTTGTATCCCTCCATCCATCCACCCAGCTTTTAAATAAGTTAATACTAAAATGAAAATTCTATTTCTTAAAGTATTGTTTTATGTTAAAGTAGCTGCAGCATTCTATTACTTTGGCTTTTCATTGCTAAGTGTTGGACGTGGCTCTGGCGATGCTAATTGTAGGTACATATTTTGCGTTGTTTAATGAGGCTCTTACTTTGCTTTTATTGCAAACAAAATAAAGAAGGAGTCTCCTGCAGGTCACAAGTCCTTAAAACAAACCTAAGCTCATTTTATTGGGCACCAATCTGTAAACTCCGCAGCCGCCCTAACGAGCGCAGACGAAGCGCCAGCGGGACCATAGCTCAGGATGTTGACACTAATAATGAAGCGTGTGAGAAGTCATTTGCCAAAAGCCCCAAACCCGTGTCAGTTTTGAGGCTTTGCAGCAGGACAGACGTGCCGAGGCCTCGAAGCACCACCACAGCAGCGAGGTGTCACAAACGACAGACGGACAAGCCGGCAGAGGAAAGCAGACAGGTAAACAGACACACAAACAGGGTCGGGGCAATGCCCCAGAGAGCAATGTCGCGAGCTAGCGCCTCGCCTCTGCAGCACAAACCCAGACTGAGCAGACAGGCGGGAGGGGAGCGAGGTGCCTTTCCACAGACTGACACACAGCAGCCCGCTCACCTCTCACACACGCACACACGCATAGCCTATAATGAATGGAGACGCGGCTGCCTTCCCCAGGGGAGATAAAAAAAAAAAACAACACAGGGGGGTAGAGCAGCACCTCTTCCCCAAGAAACCCTAATGGATGGGGCTCAATAAACAGCCGCAGTGGCGACAACAACCCAAATAAGCCATGACAGCGCGTGGGCTACCTGAGCGAGCTCCTAATTGATCATTCTCGGTTGGAGACTTCCCACTCTGCGCCTCCTCTGTGAGACATGCACACCTCTCATACGTGCCACACTTGCAGCTGTGCACCACGGCTATTCTTAGCTCCATCTTGATAAGATTCTTAGCTTTGCTGCTTTGGCTATAAACATATTTGTTCATACTCGCTCCCTCCAGGAATTCAGTGTGTTCTGATCGTCACAGTTAAGTCAAGTCAATACAAGTGCATTTCTTTATTATTTAATTTAGCTGTAGAGATCAGGCACTTGGTTTGTGCAACAATGCAGAGAAATCCTATAAAAGCATGAAGGTGTCTCCTCCGAGCTTTAGCTCCAGAAACCAGCTCTGGACTCCTGCATTCAAAGCACGCTCCACATTATCTTGCAGCCAGCTGAGCCAGTGTGAAAATTAATTAACAGCCCTGGCAGATTTTAGCACAGTTATTTGGGACTTTCTGTACATAGGTGTGATATGTGGGTCAAGTGGGGGGGAGACGCGGCTGGGCGTCATGTCACGCTATCAGCCAGCGACAGACGGACAGAGAAGCCTCAATAAGCGCCGTGATCCCGGCCGAGCCTGCTGACCAGCACAGTTAACACTCCGTCCCTTTACAGCCGCCTAATCCGGGAATTTAACAATGCGCCTGGCCTTCCAACAAGGGATCAAATTCTCCCGGTTGACTCCGCATTAGCCCGGCCAGCTCATGCAGCGGCAGCCCAGCGCCCACCCACCAAGCAGAACTTCACACATTCACACCCTCGCCTCGTTCTGCCGCCACGGCCACACGCAACAGTAACCAGGAGATGTCAATGAGGCGCCGGGTGTTTCTTTGTCCTCCAGATTTCTTCTTCCTTCCTCTGCTTCCATTTCACCTTCAGTATAAATTAAACCCCACCGCTGCGTCTGGCGGGATCTTTAACGTGCGCCGAGCTTGGTGACATTGACAAAATGGCGCCGAGAGTTAGCAATGTTTGCACTCGGGCGATGGGATCAAATCCAGGGCGAGATCTATTTCTTTGTGATCCCACACCGGAGGGATGTGAACACCGGACATATCCTGGCATACAATTAGGGTACACTGCACTTTGGGAGCATCATAATTAGTGTAAGTTTCATTTTTTTCCTTTTTTTTTTTGGTATTTCAGTCCAGACTATCACAAGGTCAGATAGAAGAGATACCCTATGTTAGTGTGGAAAGCTCTCAGCTGTATGTGGTAATTACTGGTGTCCTTGATATTTGATGTGAAAAGGGGAGGGTAACCTTTCGTGTTTGCCTGCTAGCCCGCCCCTCCTCTAACCGCTTGTGCCCTTGTTGTCCCCCTCTCCCGTCACTCTCACCTCTAAGCTGCAGAGAGCAAGACAGGAGGCTCGCTTTGGAGGGAAATGTGAAGTGTGTCTCAGAGCCAGCTGGTGTCCAGGGACGTGGACAAACATCTACTGGCCAACCGGTGCCCTGTCATCGCTGTGAGGCAGAAGGACACTTCTGATGGGACCTGCTGTCCCAGAGAAGACAAAGCAAAGGGCACGCACGTGTCCATTTCAGCCCAAAGCTCAACGTGTGCAAGGTTTCAAAAGCATCCCTGGTTAAAACACGTCGACCGTTTAAAGGTGGATTTCTCTCACAAATGAAGACTGTGTGCAGTCCAATACAGAGTAACACAACACCAACAAAACGAAATAGCCAGAAGGTTCAAGTTATTGGATGTGACATTGTGCTTGATTAATTACAGCCCTTCAAAATGCATCATAAGAGATCTTGATGACACGAATCTGCAAACACAAAGATCAGACAGCTCAAACATTGTACATCATTGCTGCAGCGGAGAACACGATGCAGTTAAGATAAGAACAGAAATCAAGTTCTCCTTTATCTAATGTTTTCTTACGACGTCTTTTTAATCATTGATTTTTATTCTTTTGTTTTGTGTCGTGGATTTCTTGCTGTGCAGCTATAACAACTGCCAGGCCCTGAGGAAGAAATGTTTCTAATGAGGACCTGGTGCCTAGGCCTCCATGGCTTCCTGGTCCAAAACAGGTGCAAAGTTCAGTCTGTGGTCCACAGAACTGCTGCTGGGTGACTCATGCCTGGATAAGCGGGTCAAAAGTAATAAAAAACGAATAATGTCAAACAAAACCCCGAAGATCTGTATTGATTTGTTTTCTATATCATTACATTCTGGTGCTCAGAGGTGAAAAGAGGTCAAGACGCCAACTTCCATTGGTCCCAATCTTATAAACATGATGTCACAGGAAGCCTTGGCTGCAACATATACACCCTGAGGAAGATGTGATCAGGGTTTAGCCTAATAAACATGCAGGAATCAAACTTTGCAGTGTTTGCTAACTCTGAATACAAACGTGAAAAAGGATTTTGGCCCCACATCTCGAACCATACACTATACCATGTCCTTTGGGCTTGAGCTTCAAATCCTGCTATTCTGAGTTTTATATTACCCCCACTTGCTTATAAACAACATGACGTCGTAAAATTCTGCTAGCGCGCAGATTAAATCGTGTTCCTTCCCCAGACAGAGTATAGCTTCAAGCATAGCACACAAGTCATTCATTTTTTTATGATTGTGTTTGATGGGGCACTTTTCAAAAAGACACCTTTGATTCCACAAAGGCAGGACCTCCTTTGTGGGACATCCTTCTGAAGATTTGCAGAAACAAACCGGACTTGTGATTTCTTGTTCGTATATGAAAGCTTAATGCCAGAGTACTTAGACTCTAACATGGCCTGTGGGCAATAATTAGACTAACAACACCTCCATCAGTCTCTGATGAGCTACTTTAATTGGCAGTGCAACAGCTTCAAAAAGCCTAGCAGCCATCTCCCAGAGAGCCGCCTGGAACGGCAAAACTCTTCTGTCTGTCGCATTTAAAAATGCAACCAGTATACAAATCATTTCTCACTGTGTTCTGCCAGCGCCGCATGCAAACACAGCCGTGCACATCTGTCGTCACTCCTCCCACTTGAACAAGTTAGCATGTTGTGTAACATACTTGAAATACTGCACCATAGAAAACCCTCTTGCGCACATATTCAGGTGTATATGTGGCGAGCTGCAACACGCCGGCTGTTTTGACAGTCGGACGCTTGTTGTACATCAATCAGAAGCACCTACATATGAGTGTGTTGTGCCAACCTTGAAACACTCCCCCTGCTGAATAGCACTGGCTTATATAACACAGCTTCATACTCGTCAATCTGGCTCGACCCGTGTTTACGTTCGCCCTTGAGTTTTTCTTAAAGCTCCTCTTGCAACGAGAAGCAGCAGTGGAAAGAGTAAGACGCTTGTGAGCAAACATGTGCAAACACCTGCATTTCTGAGATGCCTGGCAGTGGTTATCATCACACACACACACACACACACACACACACACACACACACACACACACACACACACACACACACACACACACACACACACACACACACACACACACACACACGCACACACACACACACACACACACACACACACACACACAGAGAAATCTCTGGGCATTTACTCAACAAAAGCCAAGGAACTCAGCTCTGACATGTGCAAACAAAATATGGCAGCCAGGAAACACTGCACAATCTGAATGGGATACAATGCACCGAGGGTCTCAGTTGGAACTTGTCACCCAGAAAAAGGGAGTAAAGAAGCTCCCTTTCACACAGGATTGTGTTGAAACACGTCCTAAACCCAGAGGAACAGAATGTGTTCACCCCACTTGTTGGAAATATTTAAGTCTCATCAATTCAAACATATTTAGGGATTATCTGATCTTATTTGTGAGACCTGTCGGAACTTTTCCAAGCAATTTTTGGAGGGTCATTCCGTGTGATTCGGCGTGCAAAGCTGAAGTTGTGCAAATATATGGAGGATCTGAGGTTAGTACCATTGTGACCTCCATTGTTCTCCCATTGTCAAGATGAATGGGCTTTTTTTTCCCCCCCACGATACCCTTTTGACCTTGCACTTACGACTCACACTGACCTTCACTTGTCATTCAGTGAAGTTCTGAATTCAAGTAAGTGAGCTTCAGGAAACTGCAGGAGATACTTTGCTGCCATGGGAAAAGTTTGGCAAACTCTGTGAATTCGGAGCTTGTGCCGCCGGGTGAAGTTAGATTTAATGGCTTTATTTTGAGAAACCAGGCCAACCAGTGTACTGTATATACCAGAACTGCATCCGCACCCAAAAATACAAGCTGGTGATCATCATTACCCCAAACTGAGTCGTGTCAGGGCATGCTGCTCAGCATTTGTCAGAAAGTGCTCAAGCAATCGCTGGTTATTATTTATGGTGGATTGTTATGGAGCCTCATTCCCGATGCTTGCTCGGGGCATTTGTGTCTCATCTTCAGCACTCGTCTCCCAACCTTTCATCAGAAGTACCAAGTTGTGGCCCATGTTCCTAAAATGTTTCATGGATGTTAATGTTAAATTTTTTTTTTTTTTAATAAACACACTTCAAATCTAACCCTGGGGGAGAGAGCAGGTTTGGAGGTTTGGTAGTGGTAGTGGTTGTGTGTGTGTGTGTGTGTGTGTGTGTGTGTGTGTGGGGGGGGGGGGGGGGGG
>BJFM01004846.1:51146-62325 GCA_016586285.1 Arothron firmamentum | reverse complement strand
GCTCCAGCAGAGCTCCAGCAGAGCTCCAGCAGAGCTCCAGCAGAGCTCCATCAGAGCTCCAGCAGAGCTAGCCATGTGCACCCCGAGTGTTCTGAAGTGGGACTGCAGCTTCATCCGGCAGCTGTCAGTCATCCTGAGCCCTGCAGACGTGGACCTCCGGCTGGGCTCCAACCTTCTGACTGAGTGGATCAGACTGAAGCAGAACCTGGGCTCTAAGCTGCCGTCACCACCAGCTGTCACCTCCAGGTTCCGGCCTCGGAGTTCTGCCGCTTCAACGCTGCGCGACAGTAAATCAAGCCTGACGCCTGGGAAACGTCTGGTCCAAACAGGGACCACACACACACACACACACACACACACACACACACACACACACACACAGGAGCTGGTTCACCTGAGCCGACATTTAAACAGCAGCCGGACTAAACGCTCTCATTTCACAGCTCATTTCCATCCAGTCAGTAAACCAGTCGGACCAGTAAAACAGCTCCTTGCAGGGGCCGCTGACATGTTCAGCTAGCAGCTAATCTGCTAGCAAGGCGCGCTCGTTTTGACCTTCCAAACCTTCTTCTCCAGCAACGTCCAGGAACGTAAAACCAGATTGGTCTTCTGCCCCCTACAGGCCGACCTGCTGGAAAACTGCCCCGAGTTTGGATTTGGACCGCAAACGGACATAAAAGATGGAACGAGAGCCTGGCAACAGCCTGCAAACTCTACCGGAATGTAAAGAGGGCGAGCGCGCGCGTGCGTGCGCGCGTGCTGGTAATGGGGGTGGGGGGGTCGTGAAGGTGACTGCTGTCGCCTTCCATTACAGCGCTGAGCCGAGCCGTTAGCCGGACTCATACGCTGCACTGACTGAAGCATTACCTCCACCATTAATCACAGCCTCCGCCCGCTGACGTCACCAGGCGGAGGAGGAGCGCCTTCAAAGGAAGAGCGCCTTCAAAGGAAGAGTCTGGCTTTGTTGTCCAGAGCAGGCTTGCGCTAGCGCCGAGCTAACCGTCGCTGCGCTGCTGTGACGACGCCATAACGGCGTAGCAGCTGTGCTCGTCCTTCCAGATGTTCTCTGAGGAACCGCATCGTCCCAAACGACTGACACAGAGCATCCAGTAGGGGGCGGAGCCTGCAAAACTGCATCAGTACCAGAAAGAGGCCTAACCGGCCAAGAAGCGGCGGCGCTAGGGTCTGAAGTAATCATTTGCGTTAGCTTTGGGGGGTGTTTTCGCAGGGTTTGTCCGACGACCCTGTAAGAAGGGAGAGATGAGAAGGTGGACGGATGGACAACGTTTGTTAACTTTAGACAAAATTTGAAATATCCGACAGTCGTGTTGACATCAGGGAACAGTCACATCACCAACAGGCAACGAATCCAGATGTTTCAGCGTTAAATTGAGCCCCTCCCTGCTTCCTAGCAGCTGCGATGAAGCATGCTGGCGTCAGCTGGTCACGGGTGTTAGGTGGGGGGCCGGACCCCGCCCCCACCCTGCCTGCTGCCAACCATAAACAGGAATGTCGGCCCCTGATAAGAGCTTTATAGCTCACATGTGCTCAGACCAGGAGTTTCTGCTGGGATGTGGCGTTATTACGGATCCAAACCTTCCTCTCAGCTTCGCTCCTGCAGCTTCTTGGGGGAAAAAACCCACCCAGAGTCTCTGCTCCACGACCCACCAGTAAAACCGACGGCGCACCCCTGAAGCTGGGGGTCGTTGGTGGGAAAGGGGCGGGGCCAGGTGGTGTTAGCTTTCCGGACGTTGGCAGACGACGTCCTCGTCTCCGATGATAAATGGAGCGGCTGAAAACATCTCATTTGTGCGGCTGCCGGCTCCACCGTTGAGCAGCGATCAATAGCGCCATTAGCCGCGCTGCCATCACTCTCCCAGCACGCAAGCGCTTCCCAAACGCCCCCGGAGCACCAAAGTCATTCAGGCAAATATTTGTGGACAATTTTCCTCAACACGCCGGAATCTGGCCGCAGGCCACCGACAAGGAGCCAGAAGACGTATCGGAATCCAGCAGGTGGAGAGATTAATCCTCCGTGAGGAGCTTCAGGAATGTTAGTCTGCCTGGAAGCAGATGTGCTGCTAGCTACAGCTGGCTCGCTGCTAGCTGACTCCTTTCATCAGTTATGAGATCTTTAACGCCATCGCTCAATACTCAATATTCCAACGATAAAGATTATCGCCACCTAGTAGCCAATAAACGCATTTATTCCCATTCCCGTCTCCTTGCAGGGAAGAGTAGCCCAGTTCAACCAGTCTTCCCATTACCAAACCCCAGCTAGCTGCACGTATCCGACTACCCTGACGTTTAATTCATGGAGCTTCAGCACCAGAACCAAAACAACCATGAATCATTGAGCAGTTTAGCAGCAAAGAGGCTGAAGAGACGTCTGGAAACAGCAGCATGGAAATCAGCAGAAGCATCGCTGGCGTGTGATCGATGAGCCGCATTCAGCCGCTGTTGCTATGGCGTTAGCCAGGGAGGGGAGTGTCCCCCCGAGGGCCAATGAGAGCGCGGGAAACGATGACAAAATGTAGCCATAAACCATCCCAGCGCTGACGAGGACGACTGTGTCGTAAAAACAAACCCAGGGAAAATCCAGATTCCGGAGGAGGAGGAGGAGGAGGAGGAGGAGGAGGAGCCAGGGTGATTTAGCATTTAGCCGCGACGCTAATGAGACGGGGCTGGAGAGCATCGGCGGCGTGTAAGAGGGTCCTTTTATCAGCTGAGCGGCGGCTCCTTAGATACACAAACGCTGACGTTCATTTGATCCCCGTCATTCCCTGACAGGCCCCCAACCACATGATTAATGATCTGGTGCCTCCACTCGGGAACAGGGGCGGAGCAGCATTTTTAAAGGTGGTGGTGGCGGTGGTGGTGGTGGTGGGGGGGGGGTCTGAGTCACGGGCACCCTGACTGCTGCGAGTCGCTGCAGAAACAGCAACAAAAATGAGATTTCTGGAGTCGGCTGGGCGTCAGACAGAGCTAACGACGCTAACGCAGCGTCCACGGTTAGCCTTGTTAGACAGAACGATCCTGTCATGAGCAACAGTGATGATTCAGGCTAATGACGGCGCCTCTTAGGAGCTAATTAAGTAAACAGCAGCTTTGTGGTTACTTTCCAGAGGCATCATCGCGTTCACGTGAAGAAAAGAGGGTGCACGAGCGTTTACGGGACCTTCATGCTAACGAGCTGCTAACGCTACGCTCACATTCCTCGCAAACGCAAGCGTTGGGGCGGATTTGATCCGGATTTCTTCGACTTTCACCGGAAAAACGCATTTGTGAAACTGACACTCGGTGCGTTGTCATGGTAACAGGGCAGTTTAAGGGGGGCCTGCTCATCTCTCAGGAGGCCTCAGACCAGCAGGAAGAGCAGCAGAGGGTCCTGACTCCATGCCGCTGCTAATGAAGCGCTGCCGGGGGAACAGCTGGAGGCGTCCTCCAGGGCAGCAGGACCAACGCAAGTCCGCCTTCACTCTGCAGAGGGGTGCTCAGAGGGTGGAGGAAGGCTTCACCCGTGGGTGTGTGTCTGTGGTCCAGACCACCACAGCAGCACCAGCAGGTCAGAGGTCGCCTCTCCTGTAGCCTTTGTGTTGATGTAGGGTTCATAAAAACAGCTGGAAGTAGGGCCGAGCCTAACCCAGCAGCACCAGCAGCACCAGCAGCACCAGCAGCACCAGCGGTGGTGAATAAATAACACCAGTGACCGATGCTGCTGGCTGAGGGTGGTGTTCTCGGCTCTTTTAAAGTCCCCAGTATGGATTACTGGTTTGGCTAATTCACCCTGCAGGAGGTAATTTATGGGCCGTTCATCAACCTTCCCGGCGGGACTCAAACCTGGGAGAATTCATCAAGTGGAGGCTAAATTGGTTTAACTGGACTTGGGGGGCTGGAAAGCATGACTGCTCTTTTGTTTTCTTTTTTTTTCATTCAGTCCAAGTTTCTTTCCAGGACGCAGAAGGTGCAGAGGTCAGAGGTCAGGGGTCAGGGGTCAGAGGTGGAGGCTGCTGATGCTCAGGAGCCAAGGACCATGTGAACCATCGATCTCTGGCCCGGAACCTGCAGCCGCATCTTCATTATTGATGAGCCGCTCCGACAGTGACGGGTTCAGGTGTCACATGACGCTCCTGCAGGTCGTGTTTACCTGCGCGCCACACACTCTGCTAACAGGAATCTAGCGTTCAGGAATCTAGCGTTCAGGAAGCTAGCGTTCAGGAAGCTAGCATTCAGGAAAATAGCGTTGAGGAAGCTAGCGTTGAGGAAGCTAGCATTCTACTTTCCGTTGTGGAGCTAGTTAGCTAGTTATTATGAGCGTGCTCGCTGGCTCCTCCTGTAATCATCTCTGTCTCTCTCCAGAGCAGAAAAGGAAGGTGCAACCCGTATTTATGCTCCTCTAAAGCTCTAAAACAAACCAAAAGTCTCCTCACCGGCGCTGCGGCGGCTGCCTTCAAACCCTGCGTGCAGCTGCTTCTCTTCGTCTACAGGGAAGATTCTCTTTCCGTCTTTCTCTTCTCTTCATCTGAAGACAGAAATGAGACCCGAGACATTAAAGATGGCCGTGGCTCCCTGCAGAACAGCCTCAGGAGCTTCTTTGGTGAGCTGAGGAGAGAAATGGGCCGATGAATCTGTACAAACGGCCTAATTAGAGCCCGAGCCGCCGTTTCCTTTATGAGTCCGGATTAGCGCCGCTGACGCTTTAATTAGCGCCATCGCTCATGCTTACAAGGTGAAACCCGGGCCTGCAAATTGCTCCTTGTTCCCCAGGAGTTGCCGGTGATCCTCCTGCTCCTTCTGTGGTGATGGTGGTCGGTTTGGAGCCCGGTGGAGCCGCTCCTCGCCTCCCTTCAGGAGCATTTCCAGCCGGCGCTGCTGCAGGCTTATTTCCATCCTTCAGGCCCTGCTGAGCAGCGCCGGGCAGAACCGGGGGAGGCCCATGATTTGATTTTCCACATAAACAGCAGCACATTTCAGTCCGTTAACCAGATGGAGAAATTATGCTCCAGGAAAATAGGTAATCCAAGAAGCAGCCCGGAGGAGCCCAACTTTGAGCGACTCCATCAGCACTTTGCATTAACCGGTGCTCCCATGCAGAGCTGCTGCTGCTGCTAACACATATCTGTACCTGCTAGTTTAAACACACCTTTTACCATCTGTTCACTTGCCCCGTGTCTGCTGTAACACACTCGGTGGCTCATCGTGGACCAATAACGCGTCCGATCGATGCGGCAGCAACACGCTATCGCCTATATGGCCGCAGCAGTCCAGATGTTGGCTACACGAGGTGCTAATCGCTCGCAAACAACAGATGTTGGTTGGAGAACTGTAGAAAGAAACTACTGCGAAAGACGACGAACCAAAAAAAAGGAAGATAAAAGGAGAATTTATTGAATCCTGTTCAGGGTTGATGGTTCCATCCTGGAACGTTCTGGCCCCACGGCGGCTCCAGCGATGCTAGCGGCGGGATAGTTAGCGTCCTGCTGGTTAGCATCAGCCTGTTTCATGTTCCTGGACCGGGCAGGAGTCGGCATTTGATTTCAGCGGGTCAGACAGCTCAGGAGGAGGTCAGGAGGTCATCCATCTTTCATCTCCAACATCAACATTTAATCTGGCCTGAGGACGAGGACGTGCTCGGGGGACGTGCGCTGATAAATCATGTGGCGCTGCAAACGTCCTGTTTGGGTCCAGGGATCGCAGGGTGACTCCTCACTCGGTTGTGTTTCCGGTGGAAGAGCCCAGCTCCACTTGGGCCTTTAATTAGGATGAAAACGGCAGATTGGGGGGTTTGCGGCCCCCACCCGTCCCCCCGTCCACCCATCCATCGCCTGCTCGTCTGTTTATTGCGAGGTTGCGGTGCAGAAGCTCGACAGACTTCCCTCCGTTGATGGATGGCTCAGCTCTGACTCACAGCCTCGTAATTGGTGACTGGCTGCCTCATTTTTCTCCTCTTGGCTGACAGAGCTGAGAGCTCAGAGCTCTGCAGGCTCTGCAGAGACCTGCTGCTAATGCTGGAGTTTGGAGGAGGAACCGGAGTCTGGCAGAAGCTCAGATGGTCTCCCAAAAATATTTAACAAGACCTACCTTCGGAGGATGGAGAAGCAGTTTTAAAAAAAACAAACAAAAAAAAAAAACAGTTCTACTCTGATTTTTGAGGGCACTAAAGCTGCTAACTTTAGAGTGAAGATGCTAACCAGCCCAGAGTGTCTGAGGTAATACCACTAGCATCCACAGGAGGTGATGGTGAGTCGGCAGCAACGCCAAACCTTCACGAGTGGGGATGTGCAAGTAGGTTTTAACAGTTTTCAATGCTAACAGAACAGACGTAGAATGATGCTGATTAAAAACACCGCTGACACGTTGGTGCTTTTGCTACAACCCTCCTGGTCAGATGTGGAACTTCTGCGCGTGTTTCTCACCCTCCGCCTGTGTTTTCCTGCCTGATGCTGCAGAAAAGCGCTGACACAGCAGAGACATAAAACACACACATCCATAAAGAACCGTAAATGAAGCCGGTGGAACCGTCTGAGGGAGCTGCCCAGCCTTCTGGAGCCTCCACCCGTGCGTCCTCCACCGCTGCAGCCCGCTGTGGGCGGACGTGTCACGTAGGCGCTGCTGCAGATAATGCGTGTTTTTATGAGACGGGAGGCGGCTGACGTCTCTGCAGACGCGCAGAAGCAGCCAAGGACGGGAGAGGGAGCGCCGCCGGGACCTCAGATCTGAAGAAAAGGGCCCCGTCTGCGTGAGCGACCAGGCTGGAGGGCCTTTATACGCGTGTGTGTTTCTGCACCGGCTCCAGGTGCGATGGTTTGAAGGTCGGTGGTTTGTTCAGCCAGAGGTCAGAGGTCAGACGTGAGCTGAAATCCAGTCCTCATGGCATCGAGGGCCGTCTGCTCGCTGGGAGATGAAGCTTTTAAGGCCGATTGTTTGAAAGCGCCTCTTAAAGGAAGCGGAAGCTCCCCTCAGTCAGCTGGTTAGGATCCACGCCCAGGCCCCCACCCACCCCGCACGCGCCACCCAGATGGACGCCGCCGTACCAGCCGTGATGCCGAGCGTGTTAATGTGCCAGATGTGGAGCAGCGAAGACGTCGGCAAGGTGATGGTATTCCCTCTCTCCTCCCATCCAGCGTCCCTGTCTGGGGGGGGGGTCGCTGGCGTTTGCTGCTCGCGCATTGGTGACTCAATAACTATAAATCAATCGGGGCCGGACAGCCTCTGCAATGCGGGAGCGGGGGGAGCAGCGGGCCGTGTGCCCGCCGAGCCGTCCTGCGTGGATGCTAGCAGAAGGGAGGGGAGCTGCAAAGAGAACAGAGGAGGAGGAGGAGGAGGAGGAGGAGGAGGAGGAGGAGGAGGAGGAGGAGGAGGAGGAGGAGGAGCTGTTCCTGCGTCACTCGACAGGAACTCCACCCTGGTGGACCGGCGATCGAAGGGAAACATGAGTTAGCGTGAGCATGAGCGCAGCATCTGTGTTAGCTTAGCGTCTGGTGGGTAGATGCTGCTGCGCTGCATTTAGGCACATCCCAAAAAAATCAGTCAAAGCGGCTCCGGCAGAAAGGTGGGACTCGGACCTGCTGCCAGTTTAAAAGATGACGGTGATTCTGCCGGGTTCAGGAGGTCAGAGGGGGACGTTTACGAGGCCTTTAGCTCCACAGAGACAGCAGCTCAGAGGAGCTGAGCAAGCCAAGGTTTTCTGGAGGAAAAAGGTCCTCAGATCTAATTATGAGGAGAAGAAGAATCATTTAATCTGGTGTTTCTGTCCAAACAGCTGTTGTCAATCCTTCTTCTTCTCTTCTGCTGTAGAAATACTAAAAAAAATAGTCAATTATCATCCAGAAAAAGCGAAACTGTGCTGGATTTTATGGTTGTTTGCGATCAGGAGAACATCCACCCAGGCTCCATCCAGGTAACTGACACCTGTCCACCTGCTTAAGGGGCGGGGCCTCACTCCAGACCAGCAACGCCATTGGCTGATCACAAGGAACCAGGAAGTGTGTTGTGAGCCAATTTCCTGTCCACACACAGCAAGTTTCTTATCAGAAATCCTCCTTTTTGAGTGTTTCAGCTGCATAAATGTCTGGAGGGACGTCAGCTTCCTCCTTTGGAGTGGAGTTACTCATGTTTCTATGGTGCCACTGAAAACGGGTCCAATCCCAGCAAGTTCTCCTCCCTCAACTGCTCAGTTTTCTGTCTTATTTCCTTCAAGAACCTCTGGAAACAAAGGTAAGAAGCGACCCACGACCTCCACCTCTCCTGTGCTTCTCTTCTTCTGCGTGCGTGCTTGAATGTAGCTCGTGGCTAAAGCTAACAGCGTCGGTGGTGTTTGTGGAGGTGGTAGCAGACAGGAGCTCCGGCCAAGGTTGGTCCTCTTTAACTCAGGTTTAACGCGCCGGTGCTGCTGGACGCTGAATCCCTGCGGTTATTCTGGGTCAATTCTTAGTTCCAGCAGGACCAACGTGGTTGAGGAGAACCTCTGAACGGGCCTGGACTCGGTCAATGCTGGCAGTTTGTCTCTGTTGCTGCTGAACTTGAAGACCAGCTGCACCTTCTGCATGTGTGCTCACATCTGCCTGGACGTCAGGGGGGTCCAGCTTCAGACATGCAGAGCTGGTGGTGACCCCTGGCGCTGGTGTCGTTGCAAACAGAACTACTGGTGTTTCACTTCATCCAAATCTGTGGGAAACTGGGAGGAAATGGGCTGTCTCTGATGGCCCTCCAGATGATCCCAGCGATAATGCGTCCTCATGAAGACGCAGC
The DNA here is from genome assembly GCA_016586285.1 of Arothron firmamentum. Taxonomy (NCBI): domain Eukaryota; kingdom Metazoa; phylum Chordata; class Actinopteri; order Tetraodontiformes; family Tetraodontidae; genus Arothron; species Arothron firmamentum. Next base: position 53,574 of record BJFM01004846.1, on the reverse strand, counting down.
CTCGGGCGCCGCTAAATGTCTTCTGCTCTGTCTCAGGCTAAAGAGCAGATTTCTCATTTGGATCTGCTCCGAAAAGCTCAAAAAGGAGACAAATGGAGGAGCTTTGGGCAGGGAGTGGCCCCAGCCAGCCCGGACCTTTCCGCTCCCTCCTGTGGCTCCTCGTCTCCTGCAGGCTGTGGGCCTTCAACGGGGCCCCTGGATGGAACACAGGAGGCTAGCGCAATGCTAATCTGTAACCATCTACTTGGCAGTTTCATGCAGGCTGGTTTCCAGTGTTGCTCAAGGATTCAAGGATTCAAGGATTCAGGGACCTTGAGAGGGACATTTCGTAATGTCTCATGTGCCTCTCAAGGTCTCAGTTAGCCCAGCAGATCTAAGCTATGTGTTTGTTTCCTCTTGTTCTGGCCTACACAGTAGGCATACAAAGAGACATGAATACCTGTATATAAATCTAAACTAAACTAAACAATATACACAAAAAAAATAAATGCCTATCATCTAATCACTTCTTAGTCGGGTCTTGGTGTTGCTGTTATTCATCTATTTCATCGTTTGCAAACACCCGTCTGGGCCTCAGCGACAGGTCTGGTGGTTCTTCTCTTCGTCCTGGTCAGAGTCTCTGCCGGTTCCACACCTTCACGCCGCACCATTACTCACCTCGTTCTGCCTGACAGGCCGCGACCTTAATCTGCGATCAAAGGTCGCGCGATGGCGAGAGCTCATTCCGCGCCCGTGCAGCCGGGCCCCCCCCCCCCCAACGCGTCCTCCAATTTAACTTGTCACAAACGTTTTTGTCGTGGCTCCAGCAGCGCCGGCGAGGCCGCGCCCTGACCCCTGGGCGCTTTGATTCAACAATTCATCGGCTCGGTTTTACCGCCGTTCCAGCAAATGGCGCCTCCGAAACCATGATTCCATCGCTGCCCCCACCGGCTCCGGGGCAAGTACGGAGCCATTAATGTGGCTCCTGGCTCGCCTGCGACAGCTGTTCTCTGACCGGTGTGATCCATGTCTGACTGGTCTTGCTTCCACGCTGAGTTCTGGCCCGGTCACGCGTGTTCCAGACCCACGGCCATGATCGGAGACATCACCAGGACCGAGTCCACACCAGCACTCCCACCGCTGCAGCACCAGAGAATCAACAGACTCGTTTATTTCAGGATTAGCTGTCATGTCTGCTATCGAGCGTTACTGCGCATGGCCAGCAGGGGGCAGTTCTGGTTGTGATCCAGGCTGATCGCTGTGTAGATGAATCACGATTGGGTTTAAAAACGACAGAAATTAAAAGTTTAAGCTCACTTTTACCAAAGCTCAAGTCAGTTTGATGCAGAACTATGTAAAGAGGTCAGTTAGCTGGTAAACGCTGGCTGGAGTCTGGTTTTTGGAGTCTTTTTCCTGAAGCAAACCTGCGTTTTCTTGTTTCTGTTGATCCGACTGGCTGCAAACCTGCAATAAAACCAGGAAAATGGAGACATTTTCAAGATTTAGGGTTCTATTACAGAAACACAGCCACGCTACCTATCATTTAACACACCTGTGTGTGTGTTTATGCGCGCGTGCGCGTGTGTGTGTGTGTGTATCAGAATGCTGAATATTACTGTATACGCGATGTTATATTGAATATAGAACAAGCCCAGAATAAGCAGGACGTCTGAGGCTGGCAGGGGAACCTGCAGACGTCCTCAACACGCCTCCATCCCCAGAGGTGTGTGTGTGTGTGTCCTCATTCATACATAAACATGCGCGGCGTCATTAAATGCATTTTGCTCGTTTGCTGCGCCGGTGTGACTCTCCTGGGGGATTCTGGGTAGTGGCAGCAGCGCAGGGCTGGAAATAAAACTAATAACCGTTTGCAGCGCCGTCATAAATCTCCCAAATGTAGGCGTCGTGGCTCCGGCGTGGACTTGGGCTGAGGGAGAGGGTGCACCTTCCAAAACGGGCGGAGGGGGGGCTGGAAGCGCCTAACGGGCCAAGGACCATGGAACCAAACTCCAGATCACCGTGGCGACAAAATGCTGTCCCGCCTTGAGATAAGACGGGAGGAAACAGGCACAGAAGCGTCTGCGTGTCCAGAACCCCCCCACCCAGGGAAGCCCCCAGTCCACCGGGTCTGGCACCAGTCACACCAGTCAGACGCAGCTGCTGCGCCTGTTTGGGCGGATCGGCAGCAGAAGGCGCCGCAGTCAACCGGCACCTCTCCAGGCTGGGCGGAAGCTAGCGCTCCGGAAGGCCGTAACTCCAGCCGGAACCAGGACCGGCGTCTTTGCGGAGCCTCGGAGTCTGTTCACGGGTCGGACCGCGCCGCTGGACCGCGTCCGGCCTTGGTTACGAGCCGCAAAGCAGAGCGCCAGCCGAGCAGAGACGCCCCTGCAGGGGAACCTTGAAGCTGCAGCTCTGATCCTTTTCAAGGCCTCAGACTGCGACCCGTTTA
>BJFM01004846.1:8115-39466 GCA_016586285.1 Arothron firmamentum | reverse complement strand
TGTTAAATGTGTGTTATCAGTGCAGGCGGAGGTGACCTCAGAGCAGCTGTCAAATATTAACTTACTGACTTTATTACCGGCTGATTGTGTTTATACAGTCTGAGCAGAAATCAAATCATCCATCCACCGTCCAACCGTAATTTAAACCCATAATTCATCTCATTTTATTGAAAATTTTCAGTGAAATCTCGTCTTTCCTCTCGCGGATTCTGATGCTGTTTTGACGTTAGCCACGCCCACCGCAGCCTGCGATGGTTCTGCGGCTCGTGGAAGTGGGCGTGGTCCTCGGGGGGGCTTCTCTCGAAGATGACGTCACCTCTCTGTTGTTTCTCGCTCCTCATGGCTCATTTCCATGGCTCGTTCTCATTGGCTGCTTCGGGAGCGCTCGGGCCTGATTGGCCAGCAGCTTTCGCCTCTCTGACCTGATTGGCTGCTGGGGCCAACCTGCTGCAGCATTTCTTCTTGCTCTTCTCCGAAGCTGCACACTGCTGTCAGAACTTGCTGTTTCTTCATCACCCTCATCACCGCCCGCCCGGCTGATGCCAGACGGACTCTAGTTTAGTTGGAGCCGAACATGAGCTCTTCTAACAGCTTCCAGTTGGACCATTTCCTGGCAGGATGGATCGGCGGTGAGTGACCTCGTGTATCGATACTTCTGCTGATTGTTTAACTCGGCTTTCTGTATGGTTGGGAGCACGTTTGCGTGCTGCAGACACTCCTCCACCGCCATTGATCTGCCTCTGGTTCATTTCCATGTTAAAAGTTCATCTCTGATCTGGCCTTTTTTTATCCCGGCCGCTGGGGGCGCTGTTGCCGCCACACAAACCCAGAAAGTAGGTCTGTGCTGTCGGTTGCAGAAGCAAAGTGGAAGAATTCACATGCAGCTCCTCCACCTCTGATTCATGCTGGCTCTTCAGGAGAAAAAAGGAGCGGGGGCTTGTTTCACAACAGCAGGACCTCAACAAGAATGAAGGGAAAGAGATTGTTCTGAAATAATTAGCTCAATTATCTTTAAATCGAGATAACTCGGCCGACACGTTATGCAGGTTTCAGGTGATGAAGACAAATATAAAAAAATATTTTATTTCTGAGGTTTGTTATCTGAGTTTGCAGTCAACACATGTTGACTGACTCAAGAGCTCCTCCCCCTCCTCCTCTTCCTCCTCCTCCTCCTCCTCTTCTTCCTCCTCCTCCTCTTCCTCCTCCTCCTCCTCCTCCGCACACCTGACACAGGTTGTGACCAAAACATGACCATTTGTGCACATCTGACTGTAAATGCAACATGTTTTTACAAAACTGTCATTTTCAGGATTGTCAACATGATTTGTAATCTGCAGTTTTTCACCTCTTAATTAAAATATCTTAAAACATTTAGACAAACCAATAAACCAGTGAAATTTTCAGACAGGAGATGTGCACGTGACAGGCGTGCTGATGTCTGAGCGTGCACACTGGTCTTGTTAGCAGCTACTGGTGGGTGTCCAGGAGGCCTGCTGGTCCTCCGAAGGTTCCTGAGGTGGACAAACAGCTCGTTTTCTTTCCGTTCTTGGTTCCGTTCGGGGAACAGAAGAACATTCCTGCTGATGGACATTAGCGTTGCCGAGCGCTGTGTTTCGCTGCACACAGACAACAAAAGCAGAGGCAGCGGGACGGTAATGAGTTCACTCATTTCTCTTGCTGGGCCCCAGCCTGGAATCCCACTTGGACCAGTTGCACCAGCTGGGACAGAAGGAGAAAACCCAGTGACAGTGACATTATCGTATTTTACTCCATCAACACTGCAACAGCATCCGGGGTTGTCCTGCCGGGCCTGATAGATCCTCAGTCACTGATTGTTGTCTTCTTTCTCTTGTGGCTCCAGGAGCTTCCAGTGTTGTTGTGGGTCATCCGCTGGACACGGTGAAGGTAACCAGACGGACCAGTCAAACCTTATTTCATAAAAAAAGCCCCTCCTTTAGAAATGGGCCTGTTTTTGTGCGTGCAGACGCGGCTGCAGGTGGGGAAAGGCTACAAAAACACCCTCCACTGCATCATCAACATCTACAGGAAGGAAACGGTGAGCAGGCCGAGATGGGACGCTTGAAACCAAAGAAAGTCAGTTCTTTGCTGATTAACCCTGTGTGTGTGTGTGTGTGTGTGTGTGTGTTTCAGGTCACCGGCTTCTTCAAGGGCATGTCCTTCCCACTCGCCAGCATCACCGCCTACAATTCGGTGGTGTTTGGCTTCTTCAGCAACGCGCAGAGATTCATTAGTAAGTATCGCTACGGCGACGAGCGACATCCCTGCGGCCTGTGGGACCTGACTGTGGCCAGCGCGCTGACTGGACTGGTGTCGGTGGGTCTGGGGGCGCCGGTGGATCTGGTCAAAATCCGGCTGCAGATGCAGACGCAGACGGTCCTGGCAGGTAGATCTGAGGAAGGCTGATCTGGACAAACTCCCCAGCAGGAACCTTCACGGCTGCTCCCTCCTTGCAGAGAACCTTCACCTCGCCGGGAACATGGCGAACGGCACCAACATCCCGCTGAGCTCCGTGCGGATGCCCGGGCAGAGGCAGTACCGCGGCCCTCTGCACTGCATCAGCAGCGTCCTGCAGACTGAGGGCCTGCAGGGCCTGTACCGAGGGGCGGGGGCCATGATCCTGAGGGACGTTCCTGGATATGTGCTCTACTTCATCCCTTACACCATCTTCTGCGACCTGCTGAAACCAGAGAGCAGCTCCAACCCTCACCCCTGTTCCATCTGGCTGGCCGGAGGACTGGCAGGTGACTGTCCCGCCTCCGGTTCGGGTCAGGACGGCCCGCGCTCGTCTGCTCGGTCTCACAGCGCCGACTCTAAAATAAGAGCAGCTGTCAGCCGGATCAGTAGATGGATAATATCAATTCATGATTATTTTTAGTGTTCTGCCCAAAAATAGCTGAAATCTGATGTGACCGGATTAGAAATCCGATGTGTGTTGATTTCCAGGCTCCTGGACTGAGCTGTGACGTGATTAACAGTTGAAAACGAGGGCGATTAATCTACCGGCCAGTTTGCTGATCAATGGCAGCATTTAAAACAGCTCCAGGATCAGCCTTCACACACAAACCTGGACATTTGGACTCGTTAGTCTATCATTCATTTACGTCGATCATTTCATTATACACTTTCTCTTTTGTTTGCTGATTAAATATCAACTCTGGGTGTATGTGTGTGTGTGGGGTAGGAGTGTGTGACACTATACCCACAAAGTGCAGATTGTCACATGACCCGCACACTTTCTGCTAACATATCCATCATCAAAAGCATATTTTGTTAATAATTAAAGGTAATTTGCCTCTGAAGGACGCTGTATCTTCAGGGGCCTGCTGCGGAGCGCCTTTGGTTTTTTCACGTGTCGGCAGCAGAAAGTAACCTTGACTCTCCCCGCCGCCAGGTTCCATTTCCTGGGTGACCGCCACGCCTGCTGATGTGGTGAAAAGTCGGCTCCAGGCAGACGCTCAGCAGACCAGAAAGTTCAGAGGAATCCTCCACTGCATCGTTGTGAGCTACAAGTCTGAGGGAGCACAGGTGAGCAGGGCACCGCGCTCCGAAAGACGCGCAGCTAAAGTCGAACACGAGATTTAACACAAAACTTCCCAATCAGATCCACCAAAAAAGGCAAAGAATGGTAAAAAAATAAAATAAAAATGGTAGCCAGATTTCCTCTTGTTCACTGCTAGAACTTTATGCTTTTTGCTAATTTGCTAAATGAAATCTATTCCACTATTTAAAAAGTCCAGTTTTGGATTTGGCGACATCTGGTGGAGGCGATAGAAAGTGCATGGCGGGAATCCCCTCGGTGGCTGTAAAGCAACAAACTTTTTACAGGTTACAGCAGAAATGCTAGAATATGGCTGCCCAGTGATAAGAGCTCACATTCAAGTCTGTTTTCTGGCTTTATTGCAGCGACTGTTGGTGATAATGAGATCCACTGTAGTTCTGTTACTGTAGCAGAGTCTTTACAAGCCAGAAATCACAGATGAGGCCAAGTGTCATTTCTTGGAATTTGAAACCTCAAAATACTGCGTGGATTAAATACGATCGTCCGGCTGACAGCCTTCAAAAGCAGCAGCCAGGAATTGCATTAAAAAAAACAGAACTAAATCTGAAATTACAGCCGGGCGAGTCGTGCGGTTGTAACAGGAGCTCCGATACAGGCAAAAATAAACTACAAATGTCCCGTGAGCTGTTGCTCAAAGGTGGAAGGTCAAAGACGGGAGATGTTTGAGTACTGTACGGCAGGTGACCAAACATTAGCTGTGACCTCAGCGTGATGTCACGCTGCTCCCATGTGACCCTCTAAAAACCTTGTCCTGTGGCGTGCAGGTTTTCTTCCGTGGAGCATCACTCAACGCCGTTCGAGGTTTCCCCACGAGCGCCACCATGTTTCTCACGTATGAACTGTCGCTGCAGTTCTTCAGGAGTCTTTAGGAGTCAAGGAGGAGCGGACGGGTTCGTTTTGCAACCAGCGACTTCCATTTACCAAAGAACTTTTCTTCTCATCACAGTTGGTGTATACAAAGTTGCAAGATATTTTTGTTTGTTTGTTTGTTTGCTTGCACTTTATCAACTTAAATGCTCACTACTGTCACATTTTGATTGAACTTTAGCGCTTTTACACTTTAATCACACTGAAAACTTGAATGTTGGCTGATGGTGTTACTGTCCACTTCTGCGTGTTCCTTGTATTAAGAAACGTGCAGGTACATATAGATTCACTGCTCAAACATGACTTGAGCACGTTTCAATCAGTCTCACCAGTTACTTAACAAACTTTATATTTACAGTTTGTTTACAGCACATGCAAAGTTTTTATCAAAGCTAATCCTGTCAAATCAAATAGATTATCATGTACAGTGAGAATATTTTTTTAAATAGATGTTTTTATAAGGTAGCAGCTGACTTTTAAATAAAAGTCTTTTAAAAGTGGTTAAACACGGTGGTGATGTTGATTCTTCTCTTTATTATTTACTGTTTTCACACTTTCATTTATTCACCTACGCTCGTGACGCTCCTGGTCCGTAACTCCGCCTACTTGGCGGACTGCGATGCCTGATTGGCTCCCTCGTTCTCTTAGATGAGTCGGAAAACCTGAATTAGCCAAAATAATAAACTGGGAGCCATAAATGATGATACTTTATTGTGGAGAACCGGCTCATTAGTTGTGACCCCGCGCTGACCCCGCCGCAGCATCAGCGGATCAGCCGACCCAGCTCGACCACGGCAGGACTGGGTTTGACAAATATGATCACTATTTCACATCATTCCGCTGGTCGCACGGAATTTACGGAGTGCGCGTGCTCTCTCTATCTCCCACAAACGTGCACATTGTATTGATGAGATACTCGAAATGATCTAAGCGTGAGCGCACCCGGCCAGGTGTGTTCCGGTTATCGGATAATAATAATAAATACATGAATAATGACGTGTCAGGGGTCACGTGTTTGCTTCTCCCAGGGTGCTATGACGTCACCATATGACCCAGAACTATATTTAAAAAAAAAACACCTGAATTCTCCAGGTGTGATGTTGACCAGTGTCCACCAGAGGGCAGTCGAGCACAATCTAGTAAACAACAAAGCTTCGTTTCAAATAAAAAGAAATCTCATTAAATAATTTATTTTAATCTCAGGCTCGCCACCGTGATCTTTTCTTAGGCCGATATTTAAAAACGTTGTGAAAAAGAGAGGAGTATTAAAGTCAATTAAAAGAAAATAAAAAAGCATTTGTACAGTCCATAAAAACTATGAAACAAACATCAGTTTCCCAAATAAAAATATTACTTACTTCCATCTAAATATTTTTGACTCGTGCTAAATATGTTGAACATTCTGTGTTCTAAATACGTTCATTGTTCCTGTGTCAACATAGAACAAGAGCAATAGAATAACGCTCAAAGGGAATACTGAAGCTCTTTATAAATATTTTATTAGTGTTATGCATTTAATTTCCAAAAAGAATGATTAATTTCAATCCAAGACAGTTTTACAGAGAGACATAGAGTATATGACATGCAAATTAGGGGGGAATATAACAAGAAATCATATTTTACATTCTTAAACTCTGCACCCTGAAAATAGTTGCACCCTGACTTTAAAAAAAGGTTTTTGATTCAATTGTAGAAATAAAACTTCATTCTTCTGTCTTTGAGCCTTGGTGGAACATTTCCAACATTTGTCACCAGGAGTCTCTACAATGGACACGTTAAAGGGATCATTAGCAAAAAGATGTTTCCGTTCAGAACGCCAACAATTCTGAGCTTTAGGACGACAACGTCTGGACTTCTGAGATGGCATAACGGTTGTTAGCGTAACATTTCAACATCTAGTGCAAATTCCTCAAAGACTGGAATGTAATCAGAGTTGTGCTCGCAGCTAATGACGGTGCTAAATCTTCCTTCAGAGGAAAGTTGGCGTGGCGAAAAGGCAAGCTTCGTCTGGTTCACGTCCCCCGTGGAAACGGGACGCTTAGTAGCAGGAATCAGCAGGGCAGTTAAACGAGTGCATGTAGAAATGTTCTGAGAACAACAAATGCCATGACATCATTGTAGCAAAGACCGGTCTCAGGTGGACCAACGCCGAAGTTTGTCTGACCTTCATTTAATTTAAATGACCAGTTTTCTTTAAAGGCACAGTTCACCCAAAAACTACTGCATAGAATGAAGCGTACGGCTACTCACAGAGAGCTAACTAGGCTAACTGACGTGATCTGAGGAGCGTTCTAATAATCTTTACGTCCAGGCTGGACGGTGCTCGGAGAACGAACATTTCATGATCCATAGCTACAGAAAGATTTTTGGCGTGAGCTGTCCCTTTAAGGAAAAATCACGTTAACTGGAGCCCCTGTGGGAGGAGCCTCTGTGTGGGAGGAGCCTCTGTGTGGGAGGAGCATATATGTAAGCGGAGCCTCTGTGTGGGAGAAGCCTCTATGTGGAAGGAGCCTCTGTATAGGAGGAGCCTGTGTGTGGGAGGAGCCTCTATGTGGGAGGAGCCCCTGTGTGGGCGGAGCCTTGAATTAAACCTGATTCTTGGTTCTGTTTCGGGCTCCTGACAACAGAAGATGCTTTGATAATCCAGATTCAGATAAGGTGACCTTAAAAGCGACAGATCTACTGAGAAAGTAGGATTAGACGAAGTCGAGGAACGAAAGCAGGACAGTCCAGCGCCACAATGAAAGATTCACTGGCTCAAAGAGGGCGGGGCATCATTCAGTTCAGGAGCTGTCACATTTTCACATACGCAAACATCTGCTCACCATCCAAAACACTGGTGAACTGCTCATGGAACGAGTTCACCTCAGCGTGACGGAGGGATACACCCATCACAGGACACACACACACACACACACACACACACACACACACACACACTAATCACCACACTCACCCAATTTAGAGATCAACTCTCTGACTGAGGAGGCGGGAACCTTCACCCAATTTTGAAATTATTTAGCTGTTACAAATTTGGTTGTTAAAAAGTTTTGGGGGGCGTGATGATCTCCACCTGCACCTCCGTCATCTACCCACATCAGTTTCTGTCACAGTCCATCAGGCCCCAGTAAAATAACACTTTCAGCCCCCACAAAAGCAACAAACACCGAAGCATCTCAAGCAACCAGGCTGACCTCACAAATATGTTAATAGCCCTTTTGAAAGCTCACACACCCTGACGCCTTGACACAAGTCCCACTAAAAGACACGACTGTAGGTTCCAGGAGGGGCCACAAGCTCGGCCCTTAATCTACACCGCACGTTACCTGTGAAACCAGAGAGTCTAATCTGGCCTCCAGGAGGAAACGCGCGGATTCCTGCCTCTCAAGAAACTAGCTCAGTTAATGCTAATGAGCGCCCACCTTACCCACATTAAAGAAAAGCATCAATGTCATTGAAGTTTCTGCTCTTTTTATTTACAAATTGCACATCTCCCATTTTCATTTTAAGTTTCTCAGATTTGCGAAGGTCACGACCCATCGCAAAGGTCATTACGGTGTTGGACCTTTAAAAAACCAGCTTTACAAACTTTCACTGTCCAGGCTGTAAAGGCTGAGTAACGGTTGCTAACAGCTCAGGATGTGTGTGAAAGAGTGTGTCACCAAAACTGTGATCCCAGAAACGACCAAGATAGAAGCTAAAACCAACGTGGAGATGGACAATTGTCTGAATACTTCCTGGGGCCACAGCGCCCCCCACTGCCGGAGCCCCGTCTGAAGCTGGTGGGTTCAGACCGGCAAACCTGGTCTGGCAGACGTAGAAAGAACCTCAGAGAAAACGAACACAGCAGACGGAGAGCCAATACTGGTGAGGTCAACTGGAGAGACTGGAGACACTTTGGCGTCAGTGGGCAGAAACGCTCGCGCACCACAGGGACGGGACGTAGATCCAGGTTGCGTGCACGTACGTAGTGCTGTAATTTCCCGGCTCAAACCTCCTGCACGCTCGCACCATCACACCGACAGTCTGTCTGGATCCATCACACATTCTGTTGCCCGGCGACACCGACAGAACCACAACTCTCCGTCTTTCTTTTTTGTCTTTTTTGGCATTTGGTGAACTCGCTGGTCCAACAAACGTGCTCAAACTTTGAAAGGAATGTGTTGAGTATGAATATATTGTTGTTGTTTTTTTCAGCTTTTTTGACATGGCACAAATAGGCAGCGCCCCCTAGCTACTGGCTGTGCACAGAACAGTTCAGAGACACATTTATAAACCAGGACTACATGAATCATCAACATGGCCTCACACCACAGACATGAGGGGACACACACATGAACACACACACAGTTACGGTACACGTGTCGTACGCTAAGACAACAGAACAATGGCTTCTTCTACGTACGTGTTCTCTGCGTATACGTCAGCCTTGAAGATACACGAGTGGAGAGGATTTACAAACATATGCAAATATCGTCTTTAAATGTACAGAACACAAACGTGAGACACTGAAATATCCTCTTTTTTTATCATTTTAAGGAATTATTGCAATCTAAACAATATGGCTTTGTCTAGTGAAAAGTCCTATCTGAGCTAAAAAAAGTCGATCAATAAAAGCAAAATCATGAACAGTGCTTTAGACAAATGTTTTCAGAAGTGTTAATTAATCCTTAAGGTTCTTTTAGTTTACAAGCTAACCACTGAACAACCACCGTGTGGGCACACACAACATGCTCTGTTTTACCTTTTAATGTCCATATATTAAGATTAATAAGGATTGTTTCATTTACAGCACATCTACTTCAAAAATGACCTGTTACGATAAGGTGGTGGTGGTGGATAAAGATGTGGGATGGAGAATAAAATGGAGATGGAACAACCAGCAACCCAGTTTCCTCAGGCTGGGCCTGGGTGTTTGAGTCGGTGGGGGGGGGGGCTTGTTCTAACCTTTAGCGGCGGTCTCAGAGACGCGTGCACGGGCTAACTGGGCCAATGAAACCACAGAGCTGACAGGCAGATCCCGCCGCTGTTTCTTTGGTCTCGATGTTGGGGAAAAGAGAAACGTAAAGGATGGAAGCTAAAGGTTAGCATCAGGTGGCTAAACATAAAGTTTCAGGCTGTGGCTGATTGAAAGTCAGATGAGGGAATAAATAACGTGTTAAGATGAAAACGCGTATCAATTAATCAGAAGTGGCGTGACAGGAAATGACAGCAACAGCGGCTGCTAGCATGTGGTCCTTCTGATTGTCAATGGGGACAAAACCACCCAAAATCATGGCACCAATTCTTTTGGGAACAAAAGCGTAGCATGATGTCGATAAATGGGATGGACTGTAGAACTAACTTTAGAGACAGCAGTAAAAGCGACGCTCTTGAGGACGCCACAGTGGAGTCGTTTTTGCAATTGTGGTCTGGAAATTCTGAAAATACGTGAGTTTAACCGACTACGCACGAGTACGTCGCTGACCCGTCTGACTGGAGATGGAACCCTCATGTACGATTCCTCTGCTGAGGAGGTGGTATGAAGGCACGCGAACCAACAACTCAAAGGTTTGTTTTTGTCGTTATACAAAATAAAGACCGGCAGCACGATCAGAAAAGTAGAAAATCAAACTCAAACTGCTGCGTTTACTGGAAAACCTCGTGACCGCTTGGAAACCTGGAAGCCAGAAGACGGAAGCTTCCCCCTCCGAGCGAAAACTGTCCTCCTCAACGTCCTGATATGTGTCACCATAAAAACGCACAAAGCACAAATAAAAGACGGCAACTGGAGGAAATGTGGAAGTGAAAAGGTTTCGTCAAATCAAAAGGACGAGGACAGAGTAGAAAAGAACATCTAGAAGGCAGTGTGCAGCCTCTAACAGTTTGGCAACATCCCACCGTGTCCAACCCCCCTCCCCCGCCCCCCGATCCATCCAACCCTGTCTACCTGTTGAGTCCCCGCCCACAAAGATGGCCACCTTTCTTCGCCCCGCAGCCCGGCTGAGGGCCAGACCGGACCCTGCACCGAGGGGGGGTCCGTCCATCGTCTGTCCCCGCTCCTCTACTTCTTGAAGATGTCCTGTATCGGTCCGGGCAGGAACTTGAGGACCGTGTCCAGGATGCTCTCCTCGTCCTCCTCGTCGTCGCCGCAGCCTCGCGGGATGGCCTTTTTGGGACGCGTCAGCGAGCCCTCGCAGGCCTGCTCCATGGCCGCCTTCTCCTCCGCCTCCTTCTCCTCCTTCTTCTTCAGTCCATACTGGAGAGACAGAGGACACAGGTCAGGCACAGGAGCATCACAAGGTGGGTGAGATGGTGGTCTCAAAGACGAGCCCAGCCGCCGTCATCAACGCCAGGGTCTTCATGCAACCCTTCGGGCTTGGACGTCCCTGGATGTCCTACCAGGACCGTTTGAGAGGACAGAAACCAGAGGAGAGTTCTCTACCTTGTCCCTGATGGTCTGCCGTACTTTCTCCCTCTCGGCCTCCATGCGGGCGTGCTTGGCCTTCCGCTCCTCCTCCTCCTGCCTCAGCATCTCCTGCCGCTCCTCCTCCTTCTTGGCAGCGTCTGGGTCCTTCTCCTCTTCTCCGCCCAGCATCTTGCCCATGTCTTTGGTGGCCCCTGAGCAGAAAGGAGATCAGCGCTTCAGATGGACACCAGGTGGAGGAAAAGCAGCGCCACTCCCACTCCCACAGCTAGCTGTGGAGGTTGTTGGAGGTTGAATGTGGCAGGAGTCACAACAAAACCACCGAGAAGAAGCGATGGGCGTCTCCGGGGTGCCGGGTCCGGTGCCCGTGCGGTGGTCCTAATTGCCCCCCCAGCGCTGTGTGGTGGCAGCAGGCCCAGGGCTGACAAATTAGCCCCCTGCAGGTGGGAGATGTGGCGGTGAAACATCCCCCCCGGACTCCCCGGGACGCCGGGTTAAGGTCAGACTGTCCGCTGTGCGTTGGTCGAGCTCTCAAACGCTCCACATGTGCTGGCGGTGCTGAAGAGTCTCAGACTGCGCAGGCACTGGTTCCTGTCAACACACAACATCTGCTCCAGCCACCTAACATCTGCAGCTAACAGCTACCGCACGCTTTAGCATTAGCGTTAGCTAAGAATGGCCCTGGTGGCTGAAGTCAACAAGCTCCCAGCTGCTAAAGAGGTGAAGGAGGAGTGGAAGGAAAGGATGAATGAGGATGGTTAGCGGGCAAAGAAACGAAAGAAGAAATCAGAGCGATAAAACATGGATCATTGACCCCGCCTCCAAGATTGATGGCGCCGCTCTGGGCAATTTGTTAAAGGTGGCGGACTTTGAGAAATGGAGCTCGTTTAAATAACAAATGACGCCTGATGACGTCACAGGAGGATCTGAGCCGGCGGACACATCCGCACGCTCATTAATCAGGTGGCTTCACCACGCCGTGGGTTGCCCACAGCTCACACACGCCGCAGTGCTGGTGAGCAACGCGCCCATTCGCCATTCTTCACGCCGCCTGCACAGGAAATGAAGCGGCGGGTATGTTGGTCTGGATCTGCGACGGCGATCTAAAGGAAGATCGGCGTTATGAGGCCACGCTTTGATATCCTGCAGGAGGAGAGACAGGAAGTACGGAGACAGACGGCAGCAAAACCGCACAGGGGTGAGGCGCGCACGTCCGAGGCAGGCAGACAGCCACGCCCCCCTCTGGCCGTCTGCGGAAGCGTCCAGAACCTCCACCTACGTCAGCTGACTCCCTTCACACACCTGCGACCAGGACGTGAAAAACACGACAGAAACATCAGAATTCAGTGAAGAGCCCAGTGTTGGTGTTGGCTCCGCCCCTCTGTCCTCAACTAATTAATTGGTGGAGACGCTGATGAATCCGATTTCTAATTAAAGAAGCAGCGAATCCAATCTGGAGCCTCCAGCTGAAATCCATACTGCAGCCTGCACCTCCGAGGTGTTCATGAGGCATCAAACACATAATCACATCACCGCGTGTGTGTGTGTGTGTGTGTGTGTGTGTGTGTGTGTGTGTTTGTGCGTGCGCAAATTAGATTGAGGTTTAAAGGCAATTTAAGCGAGAGTTTAAATTTAATTTGTTTGTCTGTAAGTCAACACAATTTTCCCATCAGAAAAAAAAAAGAAATATATATATATAATTAATTCAGATACACAACAACTGGTTAAATTAAATAAATGAAATATCTGAACATCTGAATGGCTACACGCCAGTAATATCAGCGCCCCCTGGTGGCTCGATGCAGCGCAGGTTCTAACCGACGCATCTCAACGCGAAAGTTGGTCTGAACAGCATCAGCACGCACGTATGTGCGCGCGCGCGCACACACATACACATACACATACACACACACACACACACACACACACACACACACACACACACACACACACACACAAACACATAAACACACACACAGGCTTTCTTACTTGAGGAAAGGGCAGGGAAGGATTTGATTTATGTCCTTACACCCCCATTGACTAGAGTGCACTTCATCTTGAAATGGCCTTGTTACCCCCCTCCCCCCGCCCCCCCGCCCCCCCAACGGCCCCTGGGACCAAACCCACAGGTGAAACCTCATCTGTGTGAGTAGGTTTTTATAACTGCTCATGTTTGTGCAGCTGAGCCCAATAAAATGAATGCAAGAATGTGTTTGTTGTGCAGGACAAAAGGTCAGAAATGACATTTCAGCCTCTCACATGTTTAAATGAAGCTGCTGGATGGAGGGAGAGAACGGAGGGTGGAAGGAGGAGGAGAAACCGAGCAGAGGAAGAGCTAGACTGTAGAAACAAGGAATGAAAGGGAAGATGGAGGGCAGGAAGGCTGGTGGAGGAGCAGCGGTGGTGGGCTCTCCTGGAGGACTTACCACCTAACGCTTGCTTCATCACAAAATCCATGTTTCCTCTGGTTCTGACTGTGGATCTTCAGATCAAGGAGACGTGAGCATGTAGCCACTGAGCCTGGAAGCTTTGATCCTCCTCACGTTCCCCGTCACACCTCAGGTTCTTCTGGACCTGAGAGACAAAGGGAAAATTAAGATCTTCCGCAGCCTGACGGAGGACGAATGCGGATGACGGAGACAGTCAGATCACTCAACAGCAACACCAGAGCCGACGCAGGAGCAGCAGGGATGTTCTCAAAGTGAAACCGAAAGTAAAAGTGGACCTCTTCTTCGCTCCGCCTGCCTTGCGTGTCCATCCCCACCAGGAGCCCGAGGCCGTTGGCGGCTGGTTGCGTAAGAGCATACTGGACTTCTCCAAACTGGTGGAAGTGGAGGGGCTTTAAACTCTTACGCAACGCCTCCTTTCACTCACGCCACACAATCACGGACGAGAGTCGCCAGGGGCGCCCCCCCCACCACCACCACCACGTCCTCTCCTCATCCACCATCCCCCCACCACCACTTTTCTTCCATCCTCCACCTCCCCTTTTTTCCTTCCCCCTTCTTCTTTTAATTTCATAATCCGGGCGCTGGCGGCGGTGCGTGACGCGGGATAATGTTATCAGGGACGGGCAGGACAGCGTGCTGATCCTATCTGCCTAATTGGAAGTTGTTTCATGGCCGGAGAAGAGGAGAAGAACGGCTCGGAAAAGTGAACCCGAGTCTGTCAAATATCACGGTTATGATGGACGAGGGACGCGCCTTTGAATGGAAGAGAGAGAGAGGATGAAAGGAAGGTTTTACATCAGTTCTTCATTCATCGGAAAACGCCGAGGTCCCGGGGTGTAAAGTTTCAACAACAGCAGCTCCTGCAGCCTGCCACCAGGCGGCGACAGTTAGAGAGTTAGCGACGTGTGCTTAGCTAGCATTAGCTGCATGCGATGTTGCCGGGCTGCATCGTTGTATAGCCACGCCCACCGCAATACAAGAGTGAACTCCGCCTCCTGTGTCACCTGGCTAAGCTAGGAGGCTAAGCTAGGAGCTTGTATTTCCTTTTTTTCAGTATTTTATGAAACCTTTTCATTAGTGAAAGTTTTACAAAGAAACGCAGGAGTTCTGCCGTCTCTCTATCACGTCTGATCGCGACTGACGGTGAGGAAATACATTTTGGAGACGCTAAATGAATTAATGATGACGTGCTAACTGGATGACATCACCACCCACCCACACATGACTTATTCATGTGACTGAGCTGATAAATTATTCCCTCTGCACCGGCTGGAAGGCAGAGGAGGAATTTGTCTCATTTCTCTTCTTCGGAAATGATCAAACTACTTCGGAAGTGAGAGCAGCTTCCTCAGACTGATGCGACACGGAGGGGCTAATTTTAACGGGCACATTTTACATGTTAATAATCTGGTTTATTATAGCTCACCCTTCCTGTAGATCAGATTAATCACACAAAGACTCATAAACGTTGAGAGAACTGGACAGAGAAGCTGTTTTGCATTGGTAAGGTGACAGGAATTAGCAAAAATAAAGAAGAATCTCCTCACAAACATCTCTGCTCAGGACAAAACACATCAGAAACCGCCCAAAACTCCCACAATCTCGACCGTTTGAGGCAAAAGATGCTGAAAATAAAAGAGAAACATTTAAATTTCAGCTCATTTGAACTCCTGCAAAGAAGGTCCCAAGATGTGGTTATATTTCTGCATCTCAACCAGCAGAGATCCTGCAGCTGGACCAGATGTTGGAGCGCGGGGCGTTTCTTCACCATGCAAACATGTTGCAGCGCTGTCGATAATCCCTGAGATTAAACATGGCTCCTCTGAGACCGACGAAGGCTGCAGGTTTGAGCCACATTCATGAAAACCGCTGAATGAGAAGCGTTTATTCACACTCCACTAGCTTCCTCCTCCTCCTCCTCCTCCTCCTCCTCTTCCTCCTCCTCCTCTTCCTCCTCCTCTTCCTCCTCCTCCTCCTCCTCCTCCTCCTCTTCCTCCTCCTCCTCCTCCTCCTCCTCCTCCTCCTCTTCCTCCTCCTCCTCCTCCTCCTCCTCCTCCTCCTCCACTGCTGTCCGTCTGTGCGAAAAGTGAATTATTTCAGATTTCCAGAAACTCCGGAACAACAGCCAGCGAGATGCGCCGCAGCTGCAACGTCTGACTGAGGATTATGTAATTAATGGAGCAATTAGCTGCTGGAATAACGGCGCGCCGGCTCGGCCATCTGCTCAGGCCACAAACACCTAAATCGATCTGGCTGTTTGGCCTTCCGACATTAGAGCCTCCACAGTGGGCGTGAGCAGGGGAGAGGAAGACCCGGGGGACTCTTCATCGTCCGCCCTCGCCTTCGCCATGATACCTTTACCTTTAACCGGGTTAAAATAACCCAATCAAGGCCGCGGCTGGAACCGCCCAGCTGCTGCTCTGTCTTCAAACTCTTCCTGTTTCCTTCGGAGCGCAAATAAAACGTCAGCGCTGATTTAATGATTTACAGGTTTGCAGAGCAATTAAAAGGTGCTTTCCTCCCTCAGGACGCTGCTGCCTGTCGACCGAACACCTGAGCGGACCACCGGCAGCATGATCTTTAATCGCGCCTTAGCCGGCTTCGCTAGCTAACCTTTAGCCGGTGGCTACGACTCACAGCTAAACATCTGAGTTTCTGTTGAAGCTTGAAACCACAGACGAGCGTTAATTTAACGAGCCGGTCGGGCGGCAGAAGACAGCAGAAGGAGGGGAAGGATCCTCCCACTCGTCCACCTCTGCCGGGCACCACCGGGCGCTTCTGCTCCACATTTAATCATCCGCTGCTTTGATCCTGAATGTCGCTCACTCATCCATCAGTCCGCCCGTTGGCGTCTCTATCCGAGGACTGGCCTTTTCCACGCGCCTCGGCCTGGCCTCGCTGCGTCCAGCTGTTCTCCTGGAGGACCCGCTAATCAGATCTTCCAGCCAGAAGAGCCAGACTCAAAATAGACGCGGCTACTTTGGTCGCAATTATCAGAAGATCGATATGAGCGAAACCCAAAGATTGTGGCGGAGGATGGAGGCGCACACCCAAGATGGATAAAAGCAGCGTAAATGAGCTCCAAACTACAAATGATCTTGAATTTACGTTAGAAATAAGAACAGAAAGAACGATTTATTTGAGGAAAAAAAACAGACGACTGTCGTTTACCAACGTTCAGAGACGGAGCGAGTGAATCTGCACGACCCCCCACCTCCCCTCAGGCATCGGAGGACGGAGGGGAGGAAACTGGCCCCGGATCAGCAATGAGGCGCTCGCTCGTTCACCTCGCGGTTGGATGGCTGGAGGGAGAGAAGGAAAAAGAGGACAAAAGGAAGGGAGACATGTAAAGAGATAAAGGATAAAGAGGAATGAGGACGAGGAAGAGGGGGTGTAGAGAGAGTGGGAGGACTGAGGGGGAGGAAAATAATGAAGGACAAGTGAGCGGAAGCAGGACATGTGCCCAGAGGAGCTGGAAGAATGGAGGGATGAAAGGAAAGGAAAAGAGAACCCTTCTCTCTCTTCGCTAAGCGCACGTCCAGTTTATTCTCTGCTACCAGTTTCCACCAAACCGAACCTAAAGATCACGAAAGTGAAACCTGATGCTTTTATTCTGAAGGACGGGGCAGAAACGAGCCGCCGTCCATCCATCCATCCATCCATCCATCCATCCATCCATCCATCCATCCGCTGTCGCTGCTGCTCCAGGAGCCTTTCAAAATAAAACACCACCCGCGCAACTGTGCAGCCCGGAAGGCTGGATTTCTGGAGCCGCCCCGGTTAGCCTTCCCTGACAGCTGGGAAGAGGGCCGAGGGCCGCCGGTGCTGACAGCCAGGCTCCATTGGTGGCTAATTTGGGGCCTGTTCTTCTTCTGATCATCAGCTGTTTCCAGATGTTATGGGGACTCTTCCTCTTCTCGCTCCCCTCCGCCCCTCACACTTCCTGATGAACGGCGTTAACGTGCTGTTGCTGCGCTCGGGGACAGGTTGACAGTTTGACGGCACAGCCGGTGCTAATTCCGGCTGTAGCCAAAAGCGGGCCGCTAACAGCTGCAGGAAGTGTCGCAGCCGTCCTGCGACCCCCCCCTCCCCGGGGCCAAACATCTGCTCTCAGGGCTGCGTGATTCGACGGACAGGAGGCAGCGGATCGATGAGAGACGAGCCCGTAGGAGGCGCTGAAGCCCCGTTGAAGCCCCGCCCCGCCCCTCCTGTCAGAGCTAGCGGCGCGGCCGAGGGCGCTGCTGCGGGAAAATCAAGGTGACAACACTGAATTAGTGATTACAAGCTGCGCAGCTCCGTCTCCGCTCCGCTTTCAGGCGCCGCAGCTGCATAATGCAGGAAGGGCTGAGTGCCTCGCCTGGATCTGGGTTAAAGGAAGTCAACAAGCGACGGCGCCGCTCACATTTCTGCCTTTCTTAGTCCCGTGCGCTCGTCAGGTATCGTGAAAGTTGCTTTTGAAGATTTTGACCCGCAAAAGAGGCCGGCCAGGTGGTGCAGGAAGCTAACCCCCCAGTGAGGATCGGAGGTTAGCTAAAAATCCTGCTTGATGGACTATTGACTGGGAAAATATGTTGGAGAGGCTGTAAATTGGTCCAGCTAGAGATGATGATGAAGCTCCAAACGATGTTTGGCCCCACCTTCCTGAGAGGACATGTTGGCATGCTAGGTGAAGGGGGGGTCTGGACCTTTTTCTAACCAACCAAGCTGACAACCCTCTGAATTTGGCCTCGGAGAAATTATTGTGAGGCTCTGAGGGCCAGATTAAATAGTTCAGCGGGCCACATGTGGCCCCCGGGCCTCAGTTTGCCCACCTCTGGTCGACGTAAAGCTCTGAAAACAGCCTGTTTTTTTCCTCAGTGCACAACGAGACTCGCGTCACTCGGCTGGGGTTAGGAGGGTGGTGGTAAGTGGCCAGCAGCATGCTGGGAGTGGAGTCACCGATGTGTGGGTGGGAGCGTTGCTACACCTGCCAACTCTTCAGGTCTGTGTTGCCGGGAGATGGAGAGCGGCTCTAAAAACGGGAAAAGGCCGAGGAACCGGCTCTGGTTAACACCTACAGACGTATATAATAACATACATCTGCAGAAAAATGAGCATCATGAAGTCAGCGCTGCAGATCTATTTCAGCTTCTAGAAGCTTTTCCACAAATCAGCAGATGATCCACAACGGCCACGCCCCCTTTTGAAAGGCTGTTTTCTGGAGGCGTCGACAGAGCGACAGGCTGATGAGTCTGACCCCAGCCTGCCAGGTATCCATAAGAGCCGCGTTTGGCAGCACCGGGGCGGAGACGCGGGGGCTGCGTAGGTCTGCCTGCGTGTAATCAGGTTACGCTGGATATAGCCGCACAAAGCGAAGGTGGCGGCAGGAATAGGAGCGATGAGGAGCGCTCACAGTGGGTCGCCGGCTGAGCGTGATGGCGTGCGGGACAAATACGTCCCACAGAAAAAAATACTTTAAAGACCACAGCGGGGAACCTGCAGGACGTTGCTTACAGACGTTTCCTGTAACTCCACCTAAGCTGGCCGTTTGACAAAGCCAGCAGGGTAGCGGGGCTGACCCCGCTCACGATCCGGGCACAGCTAGCATCCGTTAGCATCAATTAACAGCGAGACTGATAGCAACAGCCAGTGAGGCCAACATTTGGCCACTTCCTGTCACCGACCGACAGCGTGAGGAGCAGCGTGACACCCGCGGTGACGGGCCGAGGCCCAAACCAGCCCCGGGACACGGCGACCGTTGTTGCTGCGACGGCAACATCAGTGCACCACCCTCTGAAAGGACGGCTGCAGCTAGCGCAGATTCAAACGTGCCGGTCCAGAAAAACCTCCAAGTGACAGCAACAACACTCGATCTGCGCGGCAACGGCAACATTAGCGGGCTCTCCTCCGCCTCTGCTCCTCCTGCTGCTGCACAAGCTGCTTCCTCTCTGGTGTCAGCTGGAACATTACCGAGCAGCCAGCGCTACCGCGGTGATCTACAGCAACAGGTGCTGAAGGGTCGTTACCAGGGCGACAGGCTCTCAGCACAGGCCGTCCTACAGGATGGAGTTCCACACCCGAATTCACAGTGAAAACACCAGGAACATCCACCTGATGCTGGCTGAAAAACAGCAAACACCATCAAACCAAAAGCGACATCACAAGGAAGAAACCTTGAGCAGGACCAGGCTGGTATGGGGGGACGCCGGCCTCCTGCTGAAGGACAGACGGGTGAAGGTGGAGGGCAGAAACTCCAGACCTTTCATCTGCACGGCAGCCCCACTGAAGAGATGATGTTTTTTAGACAACCTTTGTCTTCAACTCCAACAAATGTGTGTAAAACATCTGGATACGAGGTCACATCGGCAGAGACGAAGCACAACGCAAGCGGAGGTGGGCAGGTGAAGCGGTCCTGTCCTGTAGTTTCAAAGATTTATATATAGGCTACACCCCCCTCCCTCCTATCTCTTCTCTTTCAGTCTCACAGAGAGAGAGAGAGAGAGAGAGAGAGAGAGAGAGAGAGAGAGAGAGAGAGAGAGATCTCATTATTTTGATGCAGGAGAACAAACATGCTGGACCGCAAACGCCGCATGGTCGGTGCCTTCCAGCTGATCAATGCTTCGGCAGCTATAAATAATTCAGACTCCATCAGCATCCATCAGCGGCCGAGCTGCTGCTGCTGCTGACGGAGCTGCTGCTGATGGAGCTGCTGCTGATGGAGCTGCGGAGGAGCCGGCCAGGCCCTGCTCTTCTTCTCCTTCCTCCCGTCTCATCATCCGCACCTACAGGCGACATATGTCGGCCGAGGAGGCGAAGATCCGCCTTCACCTGGATGCGCAGCGGGACGGGAGGAGCGGCGGAGGGAGGGCGTGATCCTGTTCGCTGGCGGAACAGCCTTGTTTTGCTGCCGTCCTTCCCGCATGGTGCGTGGACAGCAGGTGAAGCCGACGATACCTGCGCCGCGCGCGGACACACTCACGCCTAAAATCCGCGCGGAGCTGCAGCCCCGGAGTTCAACAACCCCAACACGCAAAAGCTGACGCGACAGCCCCGAAAGCCCTCCACCAGCCCTCCACCAGCCCTCCACCAGCCCTCCATCAGCCCTCCACCAGCCCTCCATCAGCCCTCCATCAGCCTCTGCATGCGGCTTTTCTCTCACATTTTGGCTCATGGTGCGTTCACTGACCTGCTGCGTCTGGAGGTACCGGAGGCGGAAGAGATCCCGAGCAATCTGCAACAAGCCCTGTACGTGATACCCGTCATATACACACACGCACACGCGCGCGCACGCTCTCTCTCTCTCTCTCTCTCTCTCTCTCTCTATTCCTCCCTCCCAATTCTTTAACACCTCCTCAAAGCTCCTCCCGAGAGGAAACCTGCATATAGCAACATTCTTTTTTATTAATCAAAGAGGATTGTTTTCTTTCTATTTGCACATTTTTCATGTTGCACATATTGCTGTAGTACTTTAATCTGCACCATTCCTGGGATAAATAAAGCACTTCTATTCTATTCTATTGTGGGCGGGGCTTCACTAATTGCCAGGCTGTGATTGACTTTAGTCAAAATAGATGATTACACGTTTTTAAAAAAGAAAAGAACATTAGTGTTTTTCAGATGTTGGTTAAAAAAAGCAGGTAATGTCACTTTAAGTTACTAAATAGATCGACAACAAAGAAGACCACCCGTCCATCCATCCATCCATCCACCCATCCACTAACCCTAACCCTATTATGAAGCTGAGGGAAGGGGCGGGGCCTCTGCTGCATTCACGGACCAGCACTGTGTGTAGGAGCCGTCGCTTTGGCTGCTGATGTGAACCCTGCTGCAGCACTAATGCACTCATTGTTAAAAGGACATTAACAACTGGGTGTGTGTCTGTGCAAACACACACACACACACACACTAACACACACTCTGCAAACACAGAGGACAGGTGCCGCCAGCTGCTCGCTGCCACGTTCACAACAGCTGACCAGCATGAGCAATAAGGGACAGCTGTCAAGGTTCAGCTCGTTTGATATTATCCCGGACACAAACAGGCTCTGAGCAGGGCCCCAAAAACAGAGGTGGGGCCATCCGTGTGGGCGGGGCCTTTGCAACGTGGACGGAAAAGTGTCCAAATCGAGCGCGCAAAACTAAATATGGTGGGAAATCTTGGTAAAACCTCAACAGCAACAGGCTGTTTTAGCCGCCGCCTTCCTCAGATCCTCTCCTGAGCACCACAGGATACCAGTCTTTGCGTCAGCGCTTCCATCTCACCGTTCCATCCCTCCTCTGAGGTCGGACCAAGGTCGTTCCTGGAAACGAGGCAGCGGCGGTTTATGGCACCCGGCTGCCTCATGCTTGGCTCCACCAACAGGATTAAAGTGTGCATTTGTGAGGACACAAATTCAATGGAGAGGATTCTACTTCACCATTCCAGTTATGAGTTTAGTGGGGGGGGAGGGCCAGGACTATCCCTGAGGGACGCCAAAATTCACTGAAAATGTGGTTTTCTCTGTTACGTTCTGGTCAAAAACTCAAACTTTTTCCTTCAAACCTGATTTCTGGTGCTGCGCCTCCAACCCGCTGATCTTATTGTTGTTCTCAGGAGAAGCGTGCAGACGTTCTGCACGTTTAAGGCGCCGATAAGGAGATGTTTTGGGTCGAAAAGCTGCAGCTTGGTCTGTAAATCAATTACTGCGATCAAATATCTGATGTTCTCCTGCACCTCAGAACAGCAGATGTCACTTCAAACCGCATCAGGATGGATCTGAGAGGATCATCCACGCCGTCCCATCTGTGGAGGAGCTCCGATTAAATCAGCTGTGGACTCCAAGATGGTTTCTGAGGCTGCGAGTTTGACTCCAGGTACAATTAAAACCTCTTTAAAGTCCAACTTGCTTTGTTATGAAATCAAAGCAAATCACACACTCTAACACTCTAATTACGTACCAGATCGACGTCCAACAGTCAGCCAGGAAGCCTTTCGATCACAGCAGGGCTGCAAATAAACAGGATGAGCGAGGGGCCCCGAGCACAGGTGGGGGAGTGGCTTCGATGAGCCTAAACACATGACCAGGTCGGGATGAAAAAGATGATTATTCACTGGGGTCTTTGATCAGGTTACCTTTAAATATAAACTGTTGGGTATTCCACACTTTAAAATTAGCTGTAATCTGGAGGAAAATAAAGAGAAAAGGCACATTCTTGCACAAAAATGTAAATTATTGTGTAAATATCTTACCATTTTTCATGAGTCACGTGTAGTATTTTCAGTCAGAATCCATCCTCTGTGTGAGTCAATACCAGGTTATATTCCATAACTTTTCAGGTGATTACATATGGAACTTATTTCAAGAGTATAAATATTATTCAACTATTTTCTGTCTATTCTATTTTATCTCAGTAATACCTACTGATTAGATGTGGCAGATTCTGTGCAGCGAAACATTTTTAACCTAACTACTCCATAAGAATAATAGTATTTTATATTTTTGTAATTCCCACTTTTAGATATAATATTCTGAAACACATAAATTACTCAAAGAGAAATTTAAAAACTTTTAGCTTTCCAGAATTCTATAAATAACAGTATTAGTAATTCAGACATAACACAGTATAAATATAAAAAAGTATCACTTTTAATACCAAAAACATTAACAAAACAGTACAGTACAGGGAGGGGGCCAGATACACCACCTGCTGGCGGTGATGGGGTACTGCAGCACGCCTGGGCCCATGTTTTTTTCCTTCCTTCGCAGGTTTTTCTTTTGAAAACAGCCTCTCAGGAGTCATTGGGCAGCCCAAACAGTTTAACAGTGCCCACTTCACGGTTGCTCTCATACTTTCCCTCTTTGTCGTCACAGGCGTAGGCCAGCAGCGGCCTCTTGGGATGCCAGGCGACCGTGAAGGTCGGAGAGTCACACTGGACCTCCCACAGCTTCTCTCCTGAGTGGGGAGTGAAAAACAACCATCAGTTCTGCAGCTGATGAAGCTTTACTTTCAGAATTAAATCTCTGAATCTTTATTTATTTATTTATTTACAGAAAAGTTCTTTTTCCTGACTGAACCGTTCTGTCAGAACTGTCACATGCAGAAGATAAAAGACTGAGATCAAAGCCTCAATACCGACCTGTTTCCACCTCCGCGATGTCGATGAAATGATCCTCAGAGGCCGAAGCCAACATCTTACCATCGTGGCTGAAGCTCAGAGTCCTCGCAGGCCAATCCAGCCTGCAGGAGAGCCCACGATTAAGGACTGAGATCTTCACACAACCCTTGGTTTCATTCAGAGGTTCTACCGACTCACCTGGAGAAGCAGCGAATGCACACCAGTTCCTCCACGTCCCACAGGCTGACCAGCGCGTCGGTGCTGCCCGTGGCGAAGTACTTCCCCGTGGGGTCAAACTTGATGCAGATGCAGTTTGACGGGTGAGCGTTGATGGACTGGATGGTCTTCAGCTCCGGATAACTGTGAACAGAAGATGTTGACTGCAGCTCAGAAGCGCGCAGACAGCAGAGAAGAACTGGGAAAAACCTCCAGACCAGCTGAAACTTCTGCTGGGAAAGATCGAGAAGAATCTCCAGACAATTAATCAAACAAAGGTCCCCGTTTGGGTCGGTACCTTAGAATATTGATGCAGCCGCCGCCGTTGGTGAGGAAGAACATGTCGTTATCGTTGTTCCAGGAAATCTCGTTCACCTCGAACTTGAAATGCTCCTCAGCCTTGGAGCAATGCGTCTTGGCATCGATGAAGGTCACCACGTCGTCTTTGTTGCCGACTGCGATGGTCTGACCGTCGGGGCTCCAGCAAATGTTGATGTTCTCACCTGGAAATGTAGCGGAGAAGCAAGTCGAGTCACAGCAAACAAAGACGGAGCAGATGTTAGCACATCAGAGGAGAACCAGACCTTTGGTGTTGACAGTGGCGATGCATTTGGTGGTCCTGACATCCCATATTCGGATGGTTTTGTCCCCGGATGCTGTCACAAACAGATCGGGGTTGGTGGGATGCCAGCAGAGCTGATCCACGCTGTCACCGTGTCCTCTGTAGTTGTTTTCTTTAACCTGGAGACCAGAAGGACTATCAGTGCGAAGCACGCTGTTGCCATGGTTGCTGCTGTAAGGTTTGTGAAGGCAGAACTTTTTAGAACTGAAGAATCCTTCAGTTGATTTATACAGTCCAGTTGACTCTTTGATAGGAATTTATGTGAACGTAACGAAATAATATTACATATTTTCACCAATAAGGCTCGAATAGAGAAAACTAGTGCAATTCTAAGAGGGAGATCGATTCTCTGATGCTATGCTAACCTTAGCATGCTACCAGAGACTCACCAGGCGATCTTTTTCCAGCACGAACACGCTCGCTGTTTTATCAAACGAACCGGAGGCAACTCTCCTACCGTCGCAGCTCCACGCCACAGAATGAACCTTCGCTGTATGAGCAGGGAATTCTTTACTTTTGTTGTTGTTTCTAAAGCTTTCTTGCATCTCCAGGTAGTACTGCGACGCCATGTTGACTCCTACGTAATATTTCTGCGACAGGAGCGAGTTTTGAACTTTATCGCCGCCTTCTGTTTCGGAGTGGGATTACGACTGCTCTTCTGACTTCTGGATTTTGCCAATTAATTTCTTAATTAATGAATTAATAAAATGAATAAAAATAAATAAAAGCGATTTTGTTCAACACCTGTAGAAAAGAACAACAGGTTGAGGTCCAGTGACACAAAACGCCTGGTACCACTCAGAAATGGGATCAAAGATTCTGCAGGATTTGACCCTTGATCTTCCAGGGGGGGCTTGTAGTAGAAACCTCTACTTGGGTCCCTTTCACCTAACCACAACCTTAAAACTATTGGACCAAAGGCCCAAGTATGTCATTAAAAAAAAAAAAGTATAAACTGATATTAAAGAATAACTAAAGAGGAGAAACATCATTTCATTGCTATTTTTTTAACTTGCTAACTCTTAACTACCAACATTCTCAGCTGTAGAGAAACACAAACTAGCATTTATGCTTTTATTAAACCACAAAACTATTAATCTATAATTATTTAACGTTTATTTCTTGTTAATGCTTTAAGTTCACACAGGAACTTTGAATAAAACTCAAGTAATAGTTTGAATTGTAATTTATTTCAAGTGGTGCTAAAACAAAAATGGATGTATTATAAAACTTTGTAACACTACACTCACATCCCAAACACACACGGACGACAGCTATATTCACCCAAACTGTCAGTTTTAATAACCAGTCAGCAGAAGGACCCAAACATAACAAACAAGGCCTCGACGTGCAGAATATTCAGGCATGTGGCAGCTCTGACAGCAGTTTATGCAACATCTGGGCCTCTGCATCAGAATACGACACAACAAAAGGACACACAAAATGCACTTTTCAAATGTGACTTTTAAGAAAGAATGGCAAGGTGTTAAAGCATAGTACAAATGTGCCGTAAGTAATTGCATACTCTTCAAAAAGGGTTGCATCGCGTGTCGGGAGGAAGATAAAAAGATGGAGGCTCATCAGAGTAAAGGTATAGGAAGGTAAGGTCCAGGCGTCTCAGGTTGCGCCCCACAAGACGCGGTGCTGCAGGAAGGTGTGCGGAAGACATCTTATTTCTCTGGTGAACAGTAATTCAAAGGTTTCACATCACCAACGTGATCCAGGAGGTTTGGAGGCAGACATCTGCGGAGAGGTAGACAACACAAGTGCACCTCATTTCTACCAAGCTAACCGTCCTGAACGCTGCTGTTCTGATCCATCAACATTCCAGTGGCAAACTGGGCCGCTTTGAGGACCACCAGGTGTATTTAGTGGAAGTTTTACTCTCCTGCTGTCTTTTCATCATCAGCTGTAATGTCATTGATTAGCTGAGCTAAAGATGTTAGCAGTGAATGTCTTTGATGTGGTGAAACGCCGACCCTGAGAACTTTTCTGTTCAATGTGAGCTGATGAAAACGTGACTTTGCCGGACCTGGAAAGCTTTCTGATGGTCTACACGCGAGCACCTGAACAGCAGCAGAGCTCAGAGACATTTTACTTCTCTCTCTCAGATTCCCTCCAGCGCTGCTTTAGGAACAGCTCAACTCTACGTAAGGCAGCTTTTCAACTGAGTTTTTCAGTTCGTGCAACAACTTCATTCTCTGCAAGAACAAGAACATCTCTGGAGTTTAGAATCATCTCCGGGACTTTGTGTTACGCAGCCCCATAAACTATTTCTGAAGAGAATCTCTATTTTTTAAATCCTTAAACTAATTTTTGCGCTGCGAGCTGAAAGCAGGATTAGACTGAACGCATCATTTGTGCATCAAACAGAAGGAAAAATTGTAGTGTTAAGTCTGAAGATCTGAAGCAAACTCAATGTGCAAAAGAGCTCAGCTTCTGGGCTGTTGCCATGGTTACTGTGCTGAGAGGAATGATGAGAAAAACTGGACAAAAGAGGCGACTCACATGATTTCACCTCCAATTTACCGGAAATTTCCTTAACTCTTCGACATAAATGCAACAAAATTCCTTTTTTTTTTTTTTTTTTGGATTCATGAGTGATGCGTAGTTTCTTTGTGGGGGCGGGGCTTCCGTACTGGCAGGCCAGGCTTCTATTACAGATAAAAGACTGACTGATCATTTCAGGCCTCGTTTAGCAGATTTCCATCATAAATCTGGAGCTGAGCAGCTTCACTGCAACAAACGCTGCAGATTACTTCTGCTGCGACTCCTCTGATCTCTGCTCCCTTTAATCAACCAAACCAAGAACAAAGAACACCGACGAGTCCTTAGAACCTTCGATAACACGCTGACTTTCGTGTAAAATTAGTGATAAAGTGATAGAAAGGCGGATAAATGAAGAAAACAGATCGGTGACTAAAGCTGCTGAGTGGAAAAACACAAAAGGTCACTTTTCATTCTGCTTCAGAACAAAAAAGGTCAGAAAAGAGAGGAACTACCACCGAACCAACGACATCGCCCTGTCACCGGCTGATGAGTGTGTGTGCGTGTGTGCGTGTGTGTGTGTGTCAGCTTTTAGAAACCGGCCCTGGACCCTCTGAGTGGGTCCTAACACTCGGCGCCGCTAAGCGGGTCCTCGCAGATGGCTGCTTCCTCTCCAGAGTCGGCGTGATCGACGCCATTGGGCTGGACGCGCCTCTCCTTGGTTTCATCCTTCTCGTTGACACTTTTGAACAGAAACAATAAATAATAAATAATAATATATAAATATAGATAATAAATAATAAATCATTGTATTTCTGCAGAGGGTTCTAACCAGCCTGACGTTTCCAGTTCTGTACCTGGCGAAGCAGCCGTTGCTCATCGGAGACTCCACCAAGGCCTCCTCCCCTCCGGGCTCTTTGCTGGTGTCAGAGCTGCTCGGCTGGACCACATTGGGTCCCGGTCCAGACCGCTGTCCCTCTGGGCCAGCTGAAGGGGTGGGTGGGATGTTGGGGGCTGTCGGACTGCCTGGATCCTTGCTCAAGTCGCTGCTGCTGCACCTCCCGTTCAGGCTGTCTGAAGAGGTGACGTGGCTCATCTGGCCCTCATCTGGAAGACAAGATGAAGAATGAACCTCAGGTTTCTGACACCTTTAAGTCAGGTTTATAGCCATAAAAACCACGTGGTTGACGCAGGTGAGCTCATTTTTGTGAGCAGAGCTCCCCCTGGTGGACATATGCGGACACTGCACTTGATATTTGCACCCCAATCCAGCTAAAACTGGATTAAACTTTAATCCAAGATTGTCATATTTTAATCACATTATTTTTAATTTGTTTGTGCTTTAGTATAATACAATAATATAATACATCAAAGCAGAACATCATCGAACACAAGATATACATCTGATTACAAAAACAAGGGTTTAAACATTTTGGAAATACTCAAGTTTAAGTGATATTTACACAGGTTGTGTGAGGTTTCTATAAGGGAAAACAATCTTATTTCTGTGGAACGGAATCTGCCGGTCTTGTTTACCTCCAGAACCAGCCTCTCCGGCCTTGTTGCGCCGGCGTCTCAGGATGACCTCCAGCTCGGTGTCTTTCTTCCCTGGGGGGGAGGGGCACGATTCCTGAGACCCCCGACTGGGGCTGCGCTTCACCGTCTCCTGGACACAAGCTCATGTTCTAACCTCGTCTTATAACCAGCAGAGTGACGGACGCCTGACACCCGATTTCATGCTAAATACTCCAGAAAAGTTGACATGATCTTTATTATTGTTAGTTTTGACATCTCGTTTTATGTAGACCAATGACATCATCAGTCACATGACAGGTCTGCCACATACACACACACACACACACACACACACAGAGTTATTGATTACCAGAATTCCCTTCAGCTCTTCCATGGCGCTCTCCTGCGGTTTCTCCTCACACTTTGGCGGCGGCTGCAAATAAAAACATGAATCCACGACAAAGTTTACAGCGTTTGGAGGAATGAACGAATGAATGAGAACTGGCATCCTTGGGTGTGCGCGTGTGTGTGTGTGTGTGTGTGTGTGTGTGTGTGTGTGTGTGTGTGTGTGTGTGTGTGTGTGTGTGTGAGGCTGATGAGAGTGATGGAAACATCGATAAACTCACTTTTACTGCGACTCTCTGCAGCAGCACATACAAAGAGGAGAGAGGGGGTAATTACCCAGAATGCAACACACCAGTGGCGGTAAATCTACACCCAGAACCCTCTGATGTCACCTTGCTCTCCTGACTCTTGACCGGCCGCAGGACGACGCCCAGTTTGATTCTCTCCATCATTTCATTCACTGCCTTCACCTTCACGTCGTCCACTCCCTCAGACGCTGCAATCAACAAAACCACCATCAGCTCAATGTGTGTGTGTGTGTGTGTGTGTGTGTGTGTGTGTGTGTGCTGCTGAGACTCACCTGGTGGAGGTGTGTGTGTGTGTGCTGCTGAGACTCACCTGGTGGAGGTTCTGCCTTGGCTGAGGTTTTGGACCCTTTGGACGACTTCCTCATGATGGCGATCAAAGAGCTGCGAGGCGGAGACAACGTTCACGTTCACCTGGTGACCTCACAGGGGCGTGCGCTTGATCTCACCTGAGCGGGTTGCATCTGGAGGGAGGGGGCGGGGGAGGTGGGGGAGGGGGAGGCGGAGGTGGAGGAGGTGGCTGGGGGGGAGGGGCGGGAGGTGGCGCAAGCCCAGGCTGGGGAGGGGGTGGGCCGGTGACGGTTGTCACGGTGATGTGTTTCTGCGCCTCATCCTGGAGCTTCAGAACTGTGTAAGAAAGAAAGACAGAAAGAAAGAAAGAAAGAAAGAAAGAAAGAAAGAAAGAACACACATAAATGACTCATCATAAACATAAAGTTCTTTTTTCATGAGGTAACTAAATATCAGCCATCCAATCAAAAAAGAGTATTTTCTGTTGCTGAGCAGAACACAATCTTTCCTTTGTATTGTATTACAACTGATGACTCCATCTAGTGTTCTCACTCTGTGTGTGTGTGTGTGTGTGTGTGTGTGTGTGTGTGTGTGTGTGTGTGTGTGTGTGTGTGTGTGCGTGCGTGCGTGTTCCTCCTCCCACCTCTGCTCTCCAGCTCTTCGTTCTTCTTCTCTGCCGTCTCCAGGCGAGCCTCCACCTCCTTCTTTTCCACCTCCAGCAGTTCCAGCTGCCTCTGCAGCGCCTCCAGCTGTTGCTGGGAGCAATTCTGCTGCAGCTGGAGCTCCAGGCTCTGCACCTACACACACACACACACACATTTGGGTGGAGTTTATGACCTCTGGTCATTAGTGATGATCCTCTTGCATCAATGCTGTGAGGACGTCTTGACCCAAACATCAACCTGCTGTCAGGGAACTAAAAGTGCTGTTTTCCTTCACCTTCTGCTGGTGCTGCAGACGCTCCTCCTCCAGAGTTTTGGTGATTGTGGAGACGTCCTCCAGAGCTTTGAGGAGCTGGACGCTGGGCTCAGCGTTCTGCAGCAGGATCATGCTCTGCCTGTTAGCCTCCTTCTGCTTCACCAGCATCTGCGCAGAAAAACGTGGGATGGAATCAAAGTTGTCCAACAACAGATCATCTGGCTGGTAACGGCAGCGCTCCGTCCTGGAGGCTCGTCAGCTTTCAGGTCAGTAGATCCGGGACATTTCATTAATCAGGGGATTAAAACAGCCGTCAGCCATCAGCACTAATGCAGCTCGTGTGTCTCTTCCTGTTGCAAAATCACGCCAAAGCCTCCTCTGAAATCACCTCGTGAGCGTACGTCTCAGCCTTGGCTCGGAGGCTCTGCTCAAGGTCAAGTTGCTCCTTCATCCCGTCGTATTCCTGAGCCGCCATCATGGACACTTTGGAGGTGAGAAAGAGGAGAGACTGTTGAGGACCACTGCAGGACAGGAGGACGCAGCGGAGAAGACGAGCAAGCCCTTCATCCCACCTCTGTTGAATCTTTTGATGGTTTTGCTTTGTTGCTCCACCGTTTCCCGAATCTCCTTCAGCTCGCTCTGATCTTTCTGCAGCTATAAAAGGAAGAGTCAACGTTCCTGCTGAGCTCTGAACGAGACCAGGACGTGATCCCGCTGCTCACCTGAGACGCCAGCTCTTCGATTTGTCTTTGTTGATCGTGAATCTGACAGACAAAGTTCTTCTTCTCTTCCAGAAGAGTGTTGACGGTGTCTCTCAGCTCTGGCGACACAAACACCGGGAACTATATTCAGCGGCTGTAAAGTCGGTCTTTACATCGAAGAGGCGGTAGGAGTAAACCTTGCTACCTTTGACCTGCTGTTGGTACTGCGTGAAGTTGTCAGGACTTCCGTCCGCCATGTCGGCGTCCGGGTCGGCCTCCAGGGCGATGCAGTCGGAGATGCTAGGCAGCAGGTCGTCCAGACACGGACGAGACGACAGACTCAGGTACTTCAGCTTCCTGTTCTCGCAGTTCAGCTGCAGCAAAATTCAGCGAGTTCAGAAAATATGAGGACGAAACTGTTTCGTCACCTTTACTAACATATTCAGCTAGCCTGAGCCTAGCTTAGTGCTCATGCCAGCTGGACCCTGACAGAGCTAATCTATGGATGACTGTGTGTGTGTGTGTGTGTGTGTGTGTGTGTGTGTGTGTGTGTGTGTGTGTGTGTGTGTGTGG
>BJFM01004845.1:0-17661 GCA_016586285.1 Arothron firmamentum | reverse complement strand
CTGATATCCGGACAGTCAACATGAGAGATCTCACTTCAGGTGTCCTTCACACGAAGTTCTGGATTGTAGATAAGAAGCATATTTACATCGGAAGTGCCAACATGGACTGGAGGTCCCTCACACAGGTATACACACACACACACACACACACACACACACACACACACGAGGATTACGTACAGAATAAATGAATCCTCGTTCTGGTTTGTAGGTAAAAGAGCTGGGGACAGCTATCTACAACTGCAGCTGCCTGGCTGCAGACCTGGGGAAGATCTTTGAAGCCTACTGGTTCCTGGGTGACAGTCAGTCAGTCCCGTCACCGTGGCCGGACAGATTCACCACCCTTTACAACAAGGACACGCCCCTCCAGCTGCCACTCAACAACACGCCATCCAGGGTCTATCTGTCTGTAAGATCTTTATTATTTTATGATTCCAACCGTATGAAATCTGCTACAGGTGTGTTTTCACTGTTGGTTCATTACACACAAATAAAAATGATCACATCTGTTTCCCATTTGTCTCAGAGTTCCCCTCCATCCCTCTGTGCAGCTGGCAGGACTCAGGACCTCCAGTCCATCCTCAGCGTCATGGAGGATGCCCAGAGCTTCATTTACATCGCTGTCATGAACTACCTGCCCACGATGGAGTTCTCACACCCTAAAAGGTAGAAGAAGTAGAGAAAATGCACTTTATTATTAGGTTGTCATATAAATGTATGATTTGGATTTTTTTTTACCAGATAAAACCTAAAGGTTGTACTTTTGTGGATAACTGGGTGTGTGGCTCCTTGGGCAGGTACTGGGCAGACATTGACACCCAGCTGAGGAGGGTGGCGTACGAAAAGCGGGTAAAAGTTCGCCTGCTGATCAGCTGCTGGGCCAGCACCCAACCGCTCATGTTTCCCTTCCTCAAGTCTCTGGCCTCAGTTTACGACCTTAAAAGCAAACTGGACATCCAGGTGGTAGGTGGCTTCTCTGCCTTTCAGCTCGGGGTTGGCTTTATATATCTGCCATATATTACGCCGCATATTCTACAATAAAATGTAGAGTTCTGCCAATCAGCAGGTGCCAGTAGGACACTTTAATTGTTGTTATCTAGGATAGTTGATGGTTGTGCAGCCTCCACCGGTCACAGCTGTTATTCTGATAAAATTCTCTGCAACTACTGAAGATAACTGCTCCACTGCTGACATCATGTTGTTTATTTGGTGCGGCCCAGTTTATATTACCTGTAAACGTGATTGTTACATTCACCTCCTTTAAACCACCTCATTAAAGAGCAACATGAGAATAAAGGCCTGTTATGGAGCTGCCACAGCTAATCTAGAGTAAACATGCCGCAGCCTTTAACGTGGGTGCCGTTCCTCAGAACACACCAACATGGAGGAGGCCTAGGGTCCTGGGAAAATGTCAGGTTTGAGGCCATTCCCTGCTAATGCTGTGTACCTTCTGCAGAGGCTTTTTGTGGTGCCTTCCAGCTCCAAGCAGAAAGAGATTCCTTTTGCAAGAGTCAACCACAACAAGTACATGGTTACTGACAGGATAGCCTATATAGGTAATGCTACGCATGACACACACGTAGATCTTATGTAGCTTTTGGATTAGTGAAAAAGTGTTTTGTTTTGTTTTTTTCTTATTTCAGGTACGTCTAACTGGTCAGGTGACTACTTTGTGAGCACAGCAGGATCGGCGTTAGTTGTCAACCAGACTTCAACTTTGTCCTCAGGGACAACTGTCCAGTCCCAGCTGAGAGCTGTGTTTGAGAGGGACTGGGACTCTGCCTACAGCACTCCTATAACCCAGCTCTCCAACACCAAAGACTTGTGTCATTAGCTTTTAACAGCAAGTATTGCAGACTGGTTCATACACCAGCCACTGTGCCATCAGACCAGTGACCCTCACTGGTCTTGAAGGTTCTGATCTCGAACAAAGATGCCAATTATGAATAACTTGAATGAATCTGTGGTCTTTCTGAAGCAGCGACACTAAACATTGGTGGCGCTGTTAAACCTGTCCCTCGCATATGACGCATTGTACTTATAAAGGTCAATCAGGAGATTTTCCCAAAGTATAACAGAGAAAATGATTTCTTTTCTCTTTTTTTTAATTAAGTTTTTTGGAACAATCATCTCAAACTGCTGTGCCTCTTGTTGTCAACATGACGAGCCTTTTAAATTCCACTCAGTACAATTATTGTTTGCAGAAGTAGCTGAACAGGATGAACTAATGTAATTTCCACTGTGTGGACTGTTTTAAACCACAAATTTGTCCAGTGGTTGTCATGGCAACTACCCAATAAAGGACATTTTCTACCAGCAGTATTTGCAATTATGTTGCTTGCTCTAAAAACTATAAATGTTTTTATATTAAAGCCATACCAGTAAT
This sequence comes from Arothron firmamentum, assembly GCA_016586285.1. Taxonomy (NCBI): domain Eukaryota; kingdom Metazoa; phylum Chordata; class Actinopteri; order Tetraodontiformes; family Tetraodontidae; genus Arothron; species Arothron firmamentum. The sequence continues at coordinate 15,275 of BJFM01004845.1, read as the reverse complement.
TTTCCATGTATTTGACAGACAGAATTTTTTTTTTTTTTTTTTTTTTTTTTTTACAGATTTCATCCGATAAATGTTCTATGATATACAGATTAATTTGTTTTTGATGGCTCTGATCTTATGGTTTGACTTCTGAAAAACACCTTGCTGGGTAACAGGTAACACAAGTTTGTTGCAGTATTGGCGTTCCTGCTCCGTTAAGTCTTGTTTTCTGTACGTTAAATCATCTTAGAATGTTTCCCTTCAGAGGGGACAGAAAGCCAGAGTGTTCCCGCACATGCTCCAATAGTCCTGCTGAGCTTTTCTGTGGCCATACATTCCTGGTGGCCCCCATCAGCGCGCAGCAGCGCGGAGGAGGAGCGTCCCCGCAGCGCAGCGCGCCGCGCCGCGCCGCGGTCAGCGGGGCCGATATGGCGGCTCGCTTCTCTTTCAGCTTCACTTTCCAAATGGATAACTATACTATAACTCGTATAGATTAATGTATTTTGAATATTATTTGCATTTATGAACGAGCAACACGTGTTTAAGTGTAATTTGAGGTCGTTTGAGCAGATGTTGCCATGCGGGCTGGCTTTGTACAGAATGAAGCTGCAAAGGTCCAAATAAGGACATCATCAGAGGGATGAAGGTAAGAGAAAAAGAAAACCCATTTTGTTTCACTCTTAACATGAAATACTTTGTTTTCATCTTGCACAGTTTAAAGAGAGGAAACTCTTCATCGTTTTCATGATCACTGAATTGTTCATCCTTTCTCTTTCTGCTCTTGCAGTTTGTCGCCGCAGCCGGACAGTCCTGATGTCTGGAGTGTCCATGGGAGACTCTGCGCCCTCTCCCCGGGCTGTCAAGCTTCATCATGTGGAAGAATCGAAAAACAGCTGATAACTGGCAGCAACAGTAGGTCTGCATTCAAAAACACAACATCAAGTATAACAACATCTAAAATTAGTAACAGGACCAAACCTAATAATGGAACCAACGCTTTCTACTTTATACATGCTCTGAACGATCTATGATTGTTGAAAAGCAAAGGAGAGAGAGAGAAGAGAGAGAGAGAGAGAAAGAGACAGAGAGAGAGAGAGAGAGAGAGAGAGAGAGAGAGAGAGAGAGAGAGAGAGAGAGAGAGAGAGAGAGAGAGAGCTGAATTTCCCATGGTCCATTATAGCTGCAATAACATTTCTAACACAAGATGGCGATGTTGGCACATGTACACGACGCCTGAGAAAAGACAATTGTCCTTTTATGTCGGTTAAATCAAAGTTAAGTATATTTTCACTTCCTCTCTCTCTCTCTCTCTCTCTCTCTCTCTCTCTCTCTCTCTCTCTCTCTCTCTCTCTCTCTCTCTCTCCCTCTCCCTCTCCCTCCCCCTCTTCACACAAAACACACCACCACCACCATCATCATCATGTCCAACATGTCACTTGGTGTGTGAGCTATGTAGTGTCGTCTAGGTCGTGGAATGCAGCAGAGCCCAACCCTGAAGGTTATTTCTGTCTAACTGTTAATCATCCAAAGCCCTCCACCCACCCAGGGATATCCCCTGAGCATGTCAGAGCCAGTGTTCCTTCTAATAGATTATAATCTGAAAGGATTATTTTATGTAAGCATTTACATAAATACTGATGCAGTGATGGCTGTGGCTTCTTCATGTAATGAGGAGATTGGATGAAGAGTGTGTGTGTGTGCGTGTGTGTGTGAGAGAGGTTCTGCAGGAGACGACACAGATGAGCTGCACTTTAATTACCACTGTGCCTTCTCAGTAGATACATGTGGTGACGAGGGTGCAAACAGCAACGACAGGAGTCTGCCCTCATCGCAGCTGGATCTGACCGTACCTGCTCCTGTCTGAGGGAAACAGGACTCCCACACAGGAATACTTGGCTCTTTTCACATATTAAAACTGTGGCGATGAGTTTAAAAAGTAACTTATGATATTTGACGTGACCTGGTGCCTTTCTTTTTGATGGCTGCACTTGTTCTTGTTGTAAATAACAGTTTGAAAGCTGTTTGTGTTTCTCCTGCAGGGACGATCAACACAAGAAAAGCGGGAACAACATCCGATGCTGATGTCCTGTAAAATACAGTTACATCCTGATACCAAGTATTTGTAGACAACAGACAGAAACATACGAAATAAGAGTTTATTTCACTTTGCGAAAGTTTATTTCACTTTTGTGCACTTTGTCTTTTCTTAATATGAATAATCTGGTAGATGTTGGGGGCGTGGTGGAAAACATTTCATTATTAAAATAACAGTAAAAAGTATCTGCTTCTGAGGTCTTGAAACATTATTTATTCCACAAACACCTTTATGAAAAGACTGTTTGATTTCATTTTGTCAGGATTGTCTGCATGCCCACAGTACTTTTAACACAAAATTTATGATTGGTCTTGAAAACAGTCGGAAACAATGAATTCATTTTCCGATCAGCAAAAACAGTAGGAGTTGTAATGTCCAATTCGAAGTGTGTTGGCTGCGGTTATGTCTGACTGGTATCCAGTGTCCAGCCCATTTAAGCCCAGTAACAAGGCCCCGCTGGGCCACAGCTAAAGCCTGCAGCACTGCAAACAATGGAACAGGGCTTTACACGGGCCCGGAGCAAACTGCTGACTGTCCACTAGTGTTAATACACCTCTATTCTGCCCTGTCTCACTGCTGTCGCCTCACACACACACACACACACACACACACACACACACACACACACACACACACAACTCTTACTCTGGTGGTTAGTAGAAGAAAAGTTCTGTGGTCCACATGTTGGTATGTACACACACGTGAGAGACGGTCCTGCTCTTCTTCTGTATTTACTCTTTCTCTCTCTCTCGCTGATCCCTTCCCTCATCTCTCTCTATCCCTCTTTCCCTACCCATCCCTCCATCCATCCATCCTTCCATCCTCCCCTCTCTCTCTCTCTCTGAGCACGGGAACTCTCCACTCTGTTGCTTTCTTTTAATTTGTGTTCCACACCGACAGTGCAGCCTGCTCTCCCAGATCACCTCAGATCACCTGCCTGCCCCGTCTCTGCTGCCCGGCTCTCTCAGCCCCACGGCCTCCTGGGCTGGTCCAGAGGTGCTTTTCCTCCACCGACCTCCTCCTCCTGCTGCTGCTGCTGCTGCTGCTGCTGCTGCTGACCATGTGTGAGTGTCTGCGTGGAATATTCAGAGTCACCTGGACACCTTCCTCCAGTGCAGGTCAGGATGAGTCAGTGTGTGTTGGTGTGTTTGGAGCCACATAACCTCATTACTGTTATCATATTTTTGGAGCCACCAGCCGAGAATCAGAACTTTGGCTTCATACACTTAATCTTAGCTTAAGCATTTGTTTGGCAGCATCGCCCTGTTTTCAATCTATAACTTACACAGTTGAAGTTCTGTGTAAGTTATAGACTTTTTTTTTTTCTAAATACTGAATACTTAATGAGATCTGAGGGTCTGACTGTTATGATTCTGCTTGTGGTTATAAAAATATTGAGGATTTATTTTCATTGTCAGTATACTTGAATTATCTAATTAATTCAACTTAATGAAATGATAATTTGGTTGATTACTGTAGTAAATTAAATTGCTATATAGTTATTCTTAAATTTTTGCCTTTATTTTGTGGCTGTTAAAACACTATATGGGAGAAGTTTTGATGTTGATAAAACTATCTTTAAAATGGCACTAATTACTATTTAAAAGTGGAAAAAATTCTTTGAATGCTTTGGAAAAGAAAAGCTTTTTTGCAAATTCTCTGGTTAAAGTGCTACAAAAAAAATGCAACCAAGTTGTAGCTGGTTCTTTAGCATTAAAAAATAAGCAGACATCTTACAAACTACTTAAATGAAACAGGAAAAGCTGCAAACGCACTCAAACCCACGCTACACTTCACTTAGACGCTCTTCTTGTGGATTTTAGTTAGTGCACTTAGCTCAACCCCCATTTTTAAAATTCTGCAATCTAACGCAGGTTTCCAAAGAGTATACACGTATATTGTGTATGCAGGAATGAACGCCTCACATTCAGTTCTAATAATATCAAGAGGTCAGGTCAGCGCACGGAGGGGTCGTTCAGCTGCAGGTCCAGGCGAAGTCGACAGGAAGTGTCAGTGAAAACAGTTGAATATATCAAGTTGAGATGGCGATTTCAAGCAACCTCCTTCCTGTTTGAAGCTGTTTCAAGTCTGTGTTTGTGTTTGAGCGTGGAGATATTTTTGATTTTATTCTGAAATGTTCTGTTAACGTGATGGTTTGACCTGCAGTACCTTATTTATGAAAATCGTGCACAACGGCACGAAAGGAGGTGTGCCCTCCTTTCAGTCCAGAAATATCTGTTTATGGGGCATTATCTGTGAATACGCCTTCACACACACACACACACACACACACACACACACACACACACACACACACACACACACACACACACACACACACGTACAGGCGGCTGTAGTTTCCTGGCCCATTTAAACGCTGATGAGGGCATAGTTGTGGTCCAGTGGGACTTTGTACCCCGCGTCCACCCTGCATGCAGATCCCTCCCTGCCCATCAACACACCCCACCGCTCTTTCCCAACCAAACTCTTACCTTTACATACCTCCTCAGCAGTGCCATGTTTGCATCTTAAATCTGGATTTTATTTGATAAGTCAGGACTTAGTTTGTAGTGTTGACCTGAGATTCCTTCGGGAGACTCCATAGATCCCAGTCAGATTGGGCATTGATGCGAAGTCACGGCGCCCTGGGTAAAACTGAAGCTCCATCCATTAACATGCCAGGAAGCACAGGATGCCCTCAGGGGACCCCTGCATGTGTCTCGACAGGCCAAAGCTGCTCTGTCATCCCGTCAGTGAGCGATAGACAATCAGACAGGTGTTTTAATGTGTCTGAATATTATACACCCACAGAATGCATTCCACCAACCACAGTGGCTCTGACTGAGTGCCTTTTTGCTCAGCTCATGTTTAGGTTTATCTCCTGGGTAAATTCAGGCTTTGTACTGAGCTGGAGCAGAACAATGACTGTGTTAGCTGATGCAGGAATGGCTGGCTCATCTGGACTGACTCCACTGGAATAAACTCTTTTCACTACATCTCACTGTGATAAGTTCCAACGTTTTTCCCTCCTTCTTACTGACAGATGTGGCCTTGGTGCAGCATGTACACATTACTGTAGCAAGTAAATACAGGCAGAGTAGAGTGAGTATTTAGGCTGTCCTGGAGATTTAGCCACACACACACACACACACACACACACACACACACACACACACACAATTGTTAAACTCCAAACAGCAGCTGCTCCCACACTTTCTCTACAACAGGATCTATTGCCTGATATTACTATTTTGAGCTGCTGGAATAAAAATAACCTCTAAACACATCTCAACACATTCTGGTGAGTTCACTTTGTCACAGCTTTACTTCAAGTTCTTATTGCCTTCTTCATCATTCATGTTAAGTCACTCAACTGATATTAGCAGATAATTTCCTGAATAATACTTCCTTTATGGTTATTGAAACCACAAACAGCCTTCATCTCTGTCAATAAAGAATTATTTTTATTGTTATTATCATCGTTCCTCTTAAGTGTTTAGAACATGATAGCAGAATAATTTAAAATTTATGTCTGAAATCAGAAAAGAGCTCTCTGCATTATAGATGTTTACAAAATTGTTCTGATCCATGATTTAAAAAAGTCATTTAAGCTTGTTAAACCAGTTCAATCAGGTAAAATGGACTTAATGAAACCACTTATGATGATTTTTAAGTGGAGATATGTTGCAGGAATCTCAAAGACGCTGACAAACACAGCACTGTGATAAACTTCTTCGCCGCCCTCCTTAGTTGGGGCCCTGCCTCCTCCTGCCCTAATATGGGGGCATCTTTTGGCCTGCCAACCAATCAGGTGGCTTGATGTTTCTGTCTGGGACATGGCAAGGGCCTGAGCCAGGCCCTGGACCTCAGTGAGGGGGACAACAGGCTGGATGGTGACAAGGGCTAAAGAAAGACAGGAGGGAAACGATAAAAAAAGCAACGAAAACAACAGTGGAGACCTGAGGTCAGACAGGGAACGGCACAGAACGAGACTGAGACAGACTGAGATCCAGTGTTAGCTGGTGCAGGTGGAACGCTGTGATTGTGGGAGCTCTGGAGGCGGCACGCTGTGGCAGAGTATCAAGGTAGGATGGATGGATGGATACGGATTGAAAAGGGCTCCGTGCAGACTCAACCTGCAGGCTCTGTCACTGACAGCCAAGCAGGTGTTAGTTAGATTCCCTGAAAGTGGGCTCCCACGTTGAATCTTCACTTTAAAAGTGTGTGTATCCTGTTTAAATGTTGTACTTTAAATCGCTGTTTCATTTCTTGAAATACCACACTGCTGCCATGCAGAAACGCTGATACTAGCGCCTGCAGGCTCCACAGTGCTGACCTCCGACAGCATAACAACAGCGTGTTGTTTGAATGCAAAGCCAGTTTAATCGGACAGTTGTCTATTCCAACATGCCAGTTGTTGCTTACACACAGTTGGGTATTCACAGAGGTTTATGCTAACTATTTGCAGCATGGCATGTCACTGTGTCTCCCAGAGTACCCTGCAGTTCAACCTGGGTCTAAAGAATACTGAAAGGAACATCGCATTTACATTTACTCAGACTTTAAGGAGATCTGGAGTATGAAATCCAGATTGTTTACCAGCACCTACATTGGTTGAAATGGCGCTGCAGAGCTGAGCTGCTGGTAGCAATGTGCAGTCATTTCAAATATCCCGTCTCAATATTATTAGCAGGAGCAGCTGCTGTGTGGTGGTCACAGGATCTGTTCTCCTCTTAATTCCAACTCCGCTGCAGAGCGCACACACCCCAGAGTTTATATTTTGACCCCTGTGGCCAAAACACCCCAGCTATGTGACAGCGACTTGCATAACTCTTGGAGAGTGTTTGTGCTCGGATTAATTTAGATCTACGCTCAGGTGTTCTGCTTCTTTGACAATGTTGACATCTCCACTGAATTTTGGCTGTGTTGGTTTGGAAATATCTGTTATTCCTTTTCTCGCCTCTCTTAAATGGCAGCAGTTCCAGGTGGATTTGTTTAAAAGGAGGCCGGTAACTGAACCTCTAACTCTGTCTGTCCGTCTGTCTGTCTGTGCACTCAGTCAGTTTGATGCTGCAAATAAATCCTCGGTGTTAAACTCTTGTATCTTGGTATTGTTGACAGGGTTTTGAAGTGCGGTGCTTTTTTGTGTTGTGCAGCAGCAGATAAAAGGAAATGGAAATAACTAAACTACAGAAAGGAGGTTCGAGAGCAGCTTCCTGGTGACAGACTTTGGGTGGTAGCGACTGTGCTTGAGGGTGTGGCGAACGTTAGACCAGAACATGGGGTCAAGAGAAGATTGAGCGGTTCAGGAGGGAGACCTGGTGAGGAAACAGGGCGTGACGTACGTTTGAGGGCGCACTTCCCTCAGCTTACACAGGCAGCCAGGAGGCTTTTCCAGGAAGGAAAACTCGTGTAAACCAAAGTGTCAAACCTGTATGTCACTTGGAGTTTGGTTTAATATTAACTTGGCTAAAAAGTTGGGATTTGTTTCTATCCTCATGTGATTGGAATCAGGTGATCTCACGATAAGATCCGGTTTTAGATCTCAAGAATACGTTTTCCTGTTTATATGAAGGCATTTCCTGTCAAGTGGCTCACGCCTGTGGGTGCGTCTTGTTTTGTCCATCTGATGTCTCCAGTGACCTGGAGACATCCTCAGATCTGTCTTACAAATTGTGGAGAATTTAGTCATTATACTGGGCGGTACTCAGTATTATACTGAGTCCTGGCCCACCACTGACCAAACGTGATGAAGGGCAGAGCAGCTGCTGCAGACATAGAACTTGTTCCTGATTACTGTGAATGAGTGGCTGCTGTGGAGCAGGAAATCTGACCATCTTCCACATTTGTTTCCCTGACCCCTGTTCTTATGTGGTTCCGCAGCAGTGGCAGAAGGTCCCACTGAGACCTGTGTCTGTACTGGCAGCAAGAGCAGCTCCCTCCTCCTTTAGCAGCTTTGTGCCAGGAAGCGTGTGAAAGTGAGTGGTTATTCACTGATTTACAGTCATCTGGGTTATTACAAGAAGAGATGACATGGTTAACGTTTATCTACGGATGGCAGATTGCAGTATATTATTAAAAAAGTCCACAGTCATATGCTCGGATAATACGCTGATGTATTTCCGTAATAGCCATTGATTCTCAAGCTCTTTGTGGATCCAGCTTTGCCTCATCACTTACCCCCACTTTTCTCTGCAAATTGCAATGTTTTGTGTCTTTAGATTCACTCCCATGGAAGAAATGGGATCACTTCTTAGAGGGGAAATAGTTTCCTTATAAACTGTGTGGCGTGCACGGCTCCTGCTCACTAAAGATTCCGGTGATTTTGAGTTTGTTTTTCGGAACTAATGAGGCAGTCTGGGGACCGAAATAGAAACGGTTTCCTTCCTCTGCTGTTGTCATTGTCATAAAAGGATTTGGAATAAGGTTTGTGTTTTGCACTCAGGCTACCACCCATTGTGAAATCAGTACCTCCTGGCTTAGTGTACTCCTGCAGAAATATGCAAGGGAAAAGAATATTTTCTGACCTCTGTTGACCTTCAGTTTTAGTTTCCATCCACAGACAGTAAAAAATGTGTTGAAATTTGATAGAAAAATGTGTGTATTAGTGTTTCAAGCCTCTGGTTAGTGTGTTAGAGAATAAAATGAAAAGTTTATTGTAAGTTTGTTGGAAAAGATTATATAAACTTGGAGAGAAATGTTGCAACATTGTGAATATTCAGTTATGTCTATGTGTTATATTAACACGCTGCAAGAATTTGTAGTGGAAATACGCTCTAAAATTTCGGGAGTTAAAGTGGCATGACTCATCTTGTTTGCTTTACCACTCTGTGACCTCACAAAGCCGTCTGTGTCACGTTAAAGACTTTAATCCAGCTGCTGCCAGACGAACTTCAGAGTTGCTGACAGAACCAGCAAGTCTTTAGCTGGCGTTGAGCCCGTGATGAGTCAAAGACAGACAGACAGTCGTTTTTTTGTTGTTTTTTTCAACACACTTTAAAAATATTCCCTTTTTTATCCAGTGCTGCACAGACGTTTTGTCATAGATTGTAAAGTAGTATTCGTTGCCCACTGGTTATCTCTACAGGCCCATCGGAGGCCAAAGCAGCCCTGCTATGATCCATGTGTACTCGGGGACACTTGTCATGCATGTGGAAGTATGCAGATGTGTGAGTCTGATCTATAATAAGACAGCTCTGCAGGGCATTTCAAATCTTCGCCTCCTCCTCTCTGCCATTCCTCCATTTCCCAGCTGCATCCAGAGAGTGTCCCCTCCTCCTCCACCTGCTGCAGCCTGTCTGTCACCAGCAGTTGTAGTTGTTGTTTTAGCACTTTGCTGAAGAGGGAGATGATTTTTCATCAGACTGTGGAAAAGCATTTAAAAGCATCAATATTTGACATCTTGGAGTGATGTCAATGAAAGGCAGCCTGTCATGATGTGTGCTCCCGCCTCATTAATCATTGTGTCATTAATTAAAGGTTTGACACTTTGTGTGCGAACTGGTTCTTTAGATGGCTGGATTCTAAATGTTCACTGGAGGCTTTCTTACCCTTGGCTTCATGCTCCTGGGATTGTCTTCATGGATTAGTAGTTCCATTTTCCTCCTGTCAGATCTTTGGCCACACATCTCTTCTCAGGCACGCTGTTGCTTAGAAGTGTGTCGTGAGTGTTTCTAGACCTCAGTTTGGGATTAGGATTAAAACTACTGCCTGGTTACTGCAATATTAAACCTCCACAGAGAAGACGTCATCGTCTCACCATGGGATTATATCTTCCTATCACTACAGACAGAGCAGAGGGAGCTTGAGAATTTTCTGCCCATATTATTGTCAGACCTGAGTAAATTTGTTCTCTCAAGGTGCCACTCCTTTTTCTATGAATAAAATACTGATAGCTGGGCACCAGTGAATGTGTGCTATGTGATCCTGTGATCTCTAAGATACCAGATACCCATTCAAACATGCACGGCATCCATGCTGACACACTACATGTCTGCGACTACCACACACATGCATCTGTAATACTATCTTTGTGAGGACTTTCAACAACATTAGGCCCAACCCTAAACCAAACCATGAGGTACTTCATCGAAAAGTTCCTCTTCAGCTTAACCTAAACCCAATTCTAAACTTACCCGTAAAACCAGCCGACATGTCCTCACCTCTCAAAAATGTCTTTACTTTGTCAGTGAAATGTATATTCATTACGTAGCCTGCACAAGAACACAGACACACACCAGGAATATACATTTTCTTACTTTCTGTACATTTTCTATCCTGAAAAAGGCATAGGTTCATTTTAAGGGTTTAATGAGATTCTAATTATTCGGTTAACGGTTTTATTTGCTGGTTTTTGTTTGGTTTTTTCAGATTCTGATAGAGGTCAAGACGACAGCCATGCTTTTAGTCACACCAGAGGTCCAGCTGTAAGTAAACCACACCACACACAGATAAACCAAACATAGTGGTGATTGTTGTTGCTACTTTTTTTTTTTTAATTCTAATTTGCTTTGTTTCTTCTCCTCTGCTGTCAAACCTCTTAAATACCATCAGGGCTGACAATAGCCACTATTTTAACACTTTTCTGAATTCAAGGTTAATGAGAAAATGGGTGTCTGTCAATGAGGATTTTCTGCCTGGTGCATAAATACATTTACTAAGAATTATAATTATAATTATAATTAGCAGTGGATTCTGGGCTGGAATTTTGTTCTTTAGAATAAACAACACTCTGAAAGCACTCTGGTTTATATGAGTATATGAATTTTATATAACTGTGAGAGTTTTCATCAACTATCACAGAGTTGCTGTGTGTGAGAGCAACTGCAGCCACACACACACTTTGCACATGAGTTTGACTGTATCTTCTGTTATGTGGACAGGTGAAAAACAAGAAGAGGTCACCCCCCTCTCACAGATCCCCCTCCTCCTCACAGCGCAGCCCTCACCACAGCAGTACCACAGACGAACAGGAGAGCCCTGAGAGACTGGTGAGAGTGTAAACACAAACACGCTTACCTGCACAAAACAGCGAGACAAAGCGTGTGTGTTCTTGACCTCTGATTGAATTCTAGTTCTGTTAACTTGAGGTGGGATTTGAATTGGCTTTGTACCTGCTAGTTGTTGTCAACATGAGGACATCCGTTATCGTCGGCAGTGTCCCTCATGATTAAGACACATATCTTTAAAGTCTTTATTTTGTTTCCACTTTCCATGATTTCCAAGCACATAAACACATCAGAAGAACCAAAAACGGATGCTGCAACAGCTATCCGAGGACACTGAAGGTTCTTGGCATGCACAGAAACTGTTGAACTGCATTGTTCTTTAGACCTTTTTGGAAAAGTCAACACAGCATTGTTGCCGACCTCGTGACCCAAACACCCACCTCCCTCTCCCAAAGTGAATCACAATAGCCCAACGCTGACGTGGTGAGGTCATTGTCCACCACAACAACCTAGCTCAGCAGAGACAGCCTTTTCATGCTACAGCAGTCCACTGCCAGCCACTGCATAAAAAAATAGGCAACACAAATCTGGTGCGGGTGACCCACATTCATGTAAAAAAAAAAAAAAAAAAAAAAAACGTTTGCATTTTAAGTTTTTGTAGAACAACATGGTGCTACTTCAGGCCACCTGAGAGCGACACCTACAGGTTTGAATCAGATGGCAATAATGTGTTACAAGAAGGATTGCACATACGTATTCTGCCCTTTGCGTATGTGTTCTGTAGGTCCAGAAAGAAAAGCTCCATGCAGAGCTGAAGCAGGTGCTGAGTAAGAAAAGAAGCCAATTTAGAGAGTCGACCTGCCAACTGGCTGCACCAGAGATGGACACAGAGCCTACAGAAGAACAGAGAGTAAGCAGGAATCTAAGAAATCCTGATGTCTCTTTAATGTGGAAATATCTATTCTGTTTTTATGTCTTGGGTTGTCAATATAAGATTCAACTAAACAGATTTCACTTTCATTTAATTTGTCAATTGACCTGTTCAGGCTTACTCACCATTTCTGACCTACTCAGTCCTATTACAAAAAGAGCACATGGAACCAGATTTCATTAAGTGTAGACTGTACCTTCTGTAAAATAAAATGATTGCTTGTGTTTTAGAATGTGGAAGAAGTCTCAAAGTCGGTGGAAATTGTCGTGAAAACAGACGCAGAAACTGGAGCCAGTGGCTACAGTGTGACTGGAGGAGGACAGCAAGGAATCTTTGTTAAAGACGTTCTTAAAGACTCACCAGCTGCTAAACATCTCAGTCTCAAGGAAGGTACCTACAGTCACATCTGACTCATTTTTCAACATTTTAAAAATCATAATAATCATTGTAAGATTGTTGACACGAATACTGTCTGTCTCTATATCTATTTTTCTACATCTGTGGTAATGTGGAAATGAATGACAAAAATGGATTTATGTACATTTAGGCAGCATTAATCCAGAAGCCAGTTCACACACACTGGTATGGTTTAGTGTAAACTCCCTGCGCATGTGTGCGCATCACTTATTTATGTCATTTATTATATACTGTAGTTCCCTCTTAATAGTCGAACCTATGAGGGCCAATGCATTCTGGTCATCCGCCTTTGCGCTGACAGTTACAATTCCAGTGTGACAGGTTGGAAAAATATTGCCTCCTAAAATCCCACATAATTTGAAAATACAAGTAAACTAAGAAATATTAATAAAAGGAAATCTTTGCAAATTTATTTATAATATATATTTTAATAGGAACATCCTCCTAGCATGACTACAGCCATCACTGAGTTTAGAGAATGTGTTACAGGTCTGCTATTTATTGCTATATAATGTTGTATCCAGTGCTGTCTTTGTACAGGCCCTACATACATTAATTTATAATTTTTTTCTGTATGAAGGTGACCAGCTGCTGAGCGCCAAGGTCTACTTTGAGAATGTGAAGTATGAGGACGCTCTGAAAATCCTTCAATGTGCAGAACCGTATAAAGTCAGCTTTGAGCTGAAACGGACCATCCCTGGAGCAGAGGTCAGCATGCAACCTTGTGTTCCCAGTGTGGAGGTCAAATGTCCTAAACCCAAGCTGACCAAGATGGTAAGGAATAATATCCTGAACTGTGAAGTGTTAAATTAAGTGTTATTTCTGGACTCAAACCATGCACAGTATAATATTTTGTTGCAGCATTGTTGTTAAATTTGTACTGTATTATTTATTCTTTGAGTTCAACATTTAGGAGTAATCTACTGCATCCACACACTATATTACCATAAAATCAATATAGTGATTTTATTGTTTCTATGTATTTCAGAGTGTCAAAGGCAGTAAGCCCTTCAAGGCCAAAAAGAAGAGAGGGGGTCGTTTTGGTCTGAAAAGGCTAAAGGAGAAGCGCAGGGAGGAGCTGGTGATCGAGGGGACACCCCCCAGGCTTGAGTCAGGTGGTGTGGATGTGGAGTTTGCTTTCCCCAGATTCAAACAGAGGAGAAGCATGAAGGTTGAAGCAGAAGGAGCAGCTCCTGGGGGAAAGGCAACAAGGAAGATCAGGTACACTTCATATCTTCTGAATTCTGAGCTTTTAAATAGTTATTTATTTATTTACATTTATTTATTAATTTATTTTCAAAAAAGCTAATTTAACTCTTTATTTTCCAAGGTTTCCCCCTATGAAAACAACGACAAATGCTGGAGCAAAGCCAAGTGGGAAAATGGAAATAGGGCAAGTACAGGGACATGTCTCTCCATGTGAAATTTCTGGATCTTCAGTGAAAACGAGAGAAAAGGGACAAAAGTTTGGAATAAAATTCCCCAAGACCAAACACTCCAAGTCAAGCCCGTCTTTAGATACTGAAGCTGAGAAGGTGAAACCTCCAAGTGTGACCATCATGCCACCATCAGTGGAGTTCAATTTGTCTGGTAATAAAGACACAGACAATAGATGTATTAAAATGAATACACCTGATGTGGAGTTTGCATTTCCTTCAGGACAGGGTGGTATGAAGGAAACGACAGACATTAAAGTTGGTAAACCTGATGTCGACAGAAGCGGCGGTCAGGACGCATCTGTGGCAGAAGTTGAAGGAGACGCAGGCAAAGGGGATGCAAAGCTAAGAATGCCAAAGCTAAAATTGCCAAGAGTTCGGCTGTCACGTCATTCAGATGAAATTGATGGTGCCATTAAGGTACGGGCAAAACCTATGCCTCAAAGTGATGTCATCCCTCCAAAAATAGGAATTGAAACTGGTGAAGACCTTGCGAAAGTGAAGGTTGAAGGTGATCTCCCAGGAAAAGCCCTGTCTAGTCAAATCCATGTTGTTGATATTTCTTTACCAAAAGTGACAGAAAAGACTGACATCAATATCTCACTTTCAGGAGATCAAAAAAGGGGGGAAATTATAGCCCAGTTGCCTGCCGTAAACATGTCAGCACCTGATGTTGATTTAAACACCAGAATTCCAGATGAAGTAGAGAGCCCACAAATCTCCATGCCAAAAGTTGATTTATCATTGCCTGAGTCTGAATCATTCAGTCTTCATAGAAAAAGCAAAAACAATGCAAAATTCAGCCAACCTACTCTTGATGTCTCTTTGCCACAGGCAAAGGGGATTGGAGACGTGGACATGACCTCTTATGTTGGTGGAGATGGAAGGTTCACAATGCCTAACTTTGACATTTCTTTCCCAAACATAACCTCATCAGAAGGAGGAGTAAGTGCAAAAGAAACTGACACTCAAGTGCAGCTAAAATTACCCCAAGTAGACTTAACTTTACCAAAAGGGAAAGGAAAAATAACTGATATTGAAGGAGGGGGGGCATATCAGCAACCATCCCTTGATATTTCCCCCCTGACAATGAAGACAGATAGGATCCTCTTTGAAAGCAAAGGACCGGAAATTAAAGATGGTAAATGTGGTATTCCAACGCTTTCTCTTCAAGAGCAAATAGGACAGGGGAAAACATTCAAAATACCGGCAAGTAGTATAAATATGCCTTGTATGGACATTTCTCCACCAGAAATTCCACCAAAGGGTATTGATGTTGAAGGTGACATTTCACTCCCCAAAGTGAAATCCCCAGATGTAGATGTCAGCATTGAGGGTCCTGAAATTGAAGGTGGAAAGTTAGGTCTGCCATCCATTGACATTGAGGGTCCACAGATAAAGGGACACAAATTTAAAATGCCTAAATTTGATGTGTCGCTTCCTAAAGTCAACCTCCCAGAGGGCAATGT
>BJFM01004838.1:32264-44733 GCA_016586285.1 Arothron firmamentum | reverse complement strand
CACACACACACACACACAGACACACACACACACACACACACACACACACACACACACAAAACAAGCCCATTCAGCCTTATGAGGGGGTAACTTGCCGAGCGGGTAAATGTTGCGTAGATGTACTGGCTCCGTAACCTTTCATCTGTGAGTTGTGTAGGAACATTACACAGAGCTCCTGTTCTCCATCTAAACCGGTGTCCACGGAACAACTTAAACACCTCCAGAGAAACGTGCTTCTGACCTCAAGGTTGCCGGGCTGCAGTGGTCTGAAATGCACACGCTTCTTTATCACTTGCTGCCGAGAACATACAGCCACTTGCATGCATCACTTTCCAAACACACACACACACACACACGGCGCACATTATAGACATGCAAACCCACAGGAGCGTGCGTCACAATGAGGAGAAGGTAACAATTCAGACAGGAGATCAAACTTACATTGAAATGTGAAATGTAAGACATGATTCATGTCACCATTGTCAAAAAATTCCCCATCTGTAACTTCCAGTTAAAAAAAAAACTTCAAAATGCATCTGAAGCCACGTATGCAGAGGTACCTGAGATAGCAGCTTTGCCAGCCAGGGCCATCCTGTCTCGTAACCTCTCGTAGGTGGTGATGTGAGCATGAATCCGTACCTTTTAGGAGTCAAATAGACTAAACTGGGGCTGCAAATGACCAGCTAGCTAAAACACAGCTATACATCCTGGGAAAACGCTGATCTACACATTCTAAACAGATCTGCCACACTCTGACTGACAGCATTGATGAAAAACTGCCCCCTGGTGGCCGATCCTGTTGCAGGTCTGAGCCTCTGCTTCATGCAGCCTCACAAATGTGAGGAAACATCGTATCTCCAGTCTTCAATCAAAGGGTCTGTTGTGTGTATTGTTCTTTGCTGTTACTTTGAGAAAGGAAGCGAAATGGTTGTTATCTAACTTTAAAGAGACGACTGACCCTTCTTTTGCCGATGTCCAGGTATTGGGGCCAGCGCAGCAGTTATCTGCCCATCATCACACACATTTAATGACCATTTGAAAATAAATAATAAAACAGGATATAGACAGATGTGACTCACAGCAAGGGGGCTTTGGCTCTGCTTTGGGAGCCTCACACTGTTTGCGTTGCCGCCAGTATCCAGTGGCAACCTTTCAGGTCCAATCCCTGTTCCCCTGAAAGAGGAGAGACTTTTGTCTCCTGGATTTCTATGAGTGACTCCCGCAGTTAGATGGCTAAGCCGCTGCAGATGATCTTTGTTTGGATGTGTTCATGTTTACCCAGCTTTTATATCCGAACTAGAAAAACTCACTCAGGGGAGTTCATGCTAGCACCAACTGCAGGAAATTTACTATTTTGGTGAAGCTAACAATGACTCTGAAACATCTAATCAGTTTTTACTAATATCAATATAAAATGTAATAGTTCAAATCATTGTGACCTGTTTTATTCATTATTTACTCAGACTAAAAAGACGTGATGTCATGCATTTACTCAAACAGCCAACCTTTGCTAACCCAGCTTGCTAATGTAGCATGCAAGGCATAAGTGAAAGAACATTTACAGTTAAAGAGTGTAATAGCTAGCTACCTATGATATACTTATGCTGATATTTATAACAATGTTGTAATACGGATTTTGCAAAGCCATTTAACATCATTAATGTGTGGAAGCAGCCATGCTAACGACACAGATAAATATAATCGTAATAAAGTTCCCGGATTTTTGGATGAACAGCTCAGTTGATGATCATAGAGCAGTTTGTCTCAGAGGATAATAGCGCTGTGACGGCTCCCATGTCTCACCCGTTTGATCAAAGCAGGCCAACAGAGTTGACAGGTTAAAGGTCATTTGTTCAGTGCTCACGTAGACCATCACTCAAACTATTCTTAGACCACAGAGCAGCGTGTTGACTCATGCGCTGCCCGTGTGTGCACATGTGCAGCAATGCTGTCTTTTTGTTGCTGCGCTATCTGAGCAGGCCACGTAACCGTGACGACCCTTTCAAAGCTGCAGCCATCACACAGGTCCTGGGTCAGTGTCTGCAGAAGAGTCTGTCTCTAGACTGGAGTGTAAAGTTTTTCAATTCCACAACTGCCACAGCTGCACCATCTCCATGCTTCTTCCATATTTTTTATTGTTAAAAATTAGAACATCAGCATCAGGGTGGGGCCAGAAGGGAGCGTTCTTCCATCTGGTGATACGGGAGAATATTACTGGAAATATGAAAAAATTAAACAAATTAAAAATTAAACATTCATCAGTAATGAACCTGTCAGGCTGTTTCCATGATAACAGCACATTCAACAATAGAAAAGCAGCAAAGAGATGAAGGCTCACGCAAATTAAGATAATGGAGAAGGTTTAAAGTCCATCATGAACGTGGATTTCATCACTAACTGAACAAAAAAAACCAAACAGGTTGTGCTGCTCAGCTGACACAGGAGATATCCCAATATTGATCATTGATCAACCAGAGATAGCCGATGTGTCTATATTTAAACCGCACACATGGAATTTCTTTAATTCCTTTGAGATGTAAAAATCAAATTAATACACAGGGATTGCTTGGGTTGTAAAAACCAAACATAATAAATAATAAAACTTTATTGGTATGAAAAACAAGAATATACGTATTTACATTTTTTTTCACACATGTGCTGCTGGAGCTGAAATACCCCCCTCCAGACAGTAGGCGGCGGTACACACAGCATCCCACAGCCCCAGAGTGCTGCCTTCAGGTGCACTTCAATGGATTTTCATGCTGAACTGAAGGCTCTGCAGTCAGATCTCAGATCTGCTACCACTTTTTTTTTTCCGACGGTGCTTGAAGGCATCGTGGCTGGCCAGAGCAGGGGCAATGCTCATAAAGTCTCAAGTCAGTCTAGGATGCGTGCAGCCGATTGGCTGAAGTGCGCTGGCTCATTCTGTGTGTTTTGGAGATGATCACATGTGTACGACCCTTCTCCTTCTCCTCCTCCTCCTCCTCCTCCTCCTCCTCTTCCTCCTCCTCCTCTTCCTCCTTCTCCTCTACCATGCCGCGCTGCAGCTCTGTGTCCACAAATCTTTGTCTCTGTGACAGTAGAAGGTCCATTTCTGCATCCATCTTCCCAGCAGAAGAGAAGGGGTGGCACACGGTCTCGACCAGGCCGATGACGGTTCCCAGGACCGCCAACACCGAGCCCACCAGGTAGACCTTCAGCAGACCTCGACTGGGCTTCTGGCTCAGCATCTCTTTGACAAAGGGCACCAGCTCCTCTAGGTTTTCCATCTTCCGTCCGACTCTTCTCCAAGTACAGCTCTTGGTTAACTCAGCAACCCTTGGGAAGAGAGCAGAAAGTCAAATTATGGCCTGAAAATGCTGAACCTGTGGAGCGAACACAGCCCTAAAATAAGAACTTACTGTTCTGCAGCTGCGTGTTAGCACGTTCTGTTCTCGTGCCGTCAACAGAAGGAACACGTCTCTCACCAGTCGCTCGCTCAGGCTGGTTATAAGCCCGAGTTTGCCCCGCCCACCAGCCACTGCTGGTGGCAGGGACTCTGAGCGAAAACTTTGACCCCACCATGTGTCCAACACTTTCACTGGTCTCCCTACAGAGAGTTCACAGTGACTGTTTACACATCAGCACTAGAATTCACCATTTGTCCAAAGTATTACCTGTGACTAGCTCTGTGTGTGTGTATGTGTGTGTGTGTGTGTGTGTGTGTGTGTGTGTGTGTGTGTGTGTGTGTGTGTGTGTGTGTGTGTGTGTGTGTGTGTGTGTGTGTGTGTGTGTGTGTGTTGCATTGTCCGTTGAGGCCTTCACAAAATGGAGTAAAGGTGAGTCTGTGTTGAGCAGGGATGTCCAAACTCTTCCACAAAGGGCCATGTGACTGCAGGCTTTTGTTCCAACAAGCAAGAGCACACCAGACTACACTCATTTAATCAACTGATCTGAGTCTTCAGATGGCTGATTGGTCAAATTAGTTTGAACAAAAACCTGCAGCCACACGGCTCTTTGTGGAATACTGTAGTTTGGACATCCCTGAGGGACACACCACCCCAGTCATCTGTCCCAGCAGGGCGGCTTGTCCTTCACCACCAGAGATCCGTGTTCACTGATGAAACAGGCTGAACATCTTAGGAGCCGCAGGTTCAAAGGTCAACAAGGTGTAGTGACAACAGAAGACAGCGCCTGCTCACACGTGGATTGGCGAGTGCTCTGGAAGGATGATCGGTTTCCAGGCAGGTGACTCAGGACTTCCCCAAGTTTTTAAAATTAGGTGAAAGGTTGTGCCAACCCAGTTACCCTCACGCGGCTGAGTGAAGGTCAGAAAGAACAGCAGTGCTCACAGCGTGAGCACAAACATACTCGGAGCATGTGATGAGTAACAAGGAACAGCACGAGGGTTTTGACACACTGTGGTTACCTTCACATCCGTGTTAACCAGGCTTGCTAATATTAATGTCAGTGGTGATTAGCAGGTGCAATTAGTGATCATAGACTGTCCATCGTGGTCTTTGTCCACCTCAGGTATCCTGGTGTGGTTCAAGAGTCAAACCAGCGCAGTCGCTTCTACTGATTCAGAGGTGGTGCTGTCAGAACACGGGAGGGGAACGCCTTTTTAGCTTGTAGCGACACTACACAACCATCGTCACTGATTTCACCATAATAAATCACGGCGCGCACCGTCAGATGCTCAGCGGCTATGATCACACATAGCTGATTCTTTACCTCGTAGTCAGGAGCGACAGACAGACGACGCTCTTCCAGCAGGCTCCTGTTTCAGTCCCAGCAGCATCCGTGAGAGCATCCGTACTCATCAGCCGTATTGACAGCTTCGGTTTTGTGTTTCCTTCATGTCTCCCTGACCTGTTTTTTTTTTTTTTTTTTGTCCTCTGTAAAACAGCAGAAGTGGGCCAAAGGGTAAAAAATATTAATCTAATTGCTCTAAAGCTGCTCTGGAACAAACAGGAAACGTGTGGCTCGTGACTTTCGGAAAAAAGATCAGTTTTTTTCTGAGAGTCTTTCTTCCAATCACACGTGGGAAAATGATCACATGTTGGCAACTTGTGAACGTCCAGGGGTAATCTGCCATTGTGAGAGAATATGCTCCAACTGAGCAAGGACAGAAAGCTACTCCTTTTCTCCCAGTTTTCCCAGTGGTCCTGGTCATAGATTCAGTGGGTGTTCTTAGCTAAGTCTTTCTGGGAAAACTGCACTCTTTTGCTGCCTGTTTTTGAAAGAAATCGAGTTAAAAGTGTTGCTGAAACATTGTGATCGTCAACACTTGGAGCGACTGAATAGTTCAGGATTTGTTGTTTTATGAGAGGCTGCCCAGCTAAAGGTCCATATTCTCGACTGTTTGATGCAGGTTAGCACGCTATGCTTACATTAATGTTCTGCTAACTTTGAGGCCCCATATTTGCTTTTAACCAAAACACAGATGATTGTGTGCACCTGCTGGTCATTACGGTTTGTGATTAAGCCAGTTTTTGGTGTTGGGGGACTGTGGATGACTCTCCTTCCCTCCTGTCTTGTTTGTATTATCTCATATTGGATTCATTTTACCTGGATAGCTGACCGGATACTGAGTCGCATCTTACTAGTCCTGACACATTTAATTTGGAATGTTCCCTCTCGAGTACCCTGTGAATCGCACAGCAAGGGCAAAATGTGGGCAGAGTGTAACTGAAGGCCCTCCGTGTTGTGGTCTTAAACAAAGGGAATTGTGTTGTGTACTCTCACAAAACGCAAACTGATACACTGATGAGCACCTTAGTTCAGTGTTCTGACATAAGAATGTCCAGTAAAACACAGAAAAGTGCCCACTGTGGTGCCATTTTAATGGGGTAGACAGCATAAAGGGCCCTGTCTGTTGACCTACCAGGGCACAAAACATGTCAGCATGGGGTCCCGCTCCAGCAGCTGCTGTAGTGCCCTACCAGAGGCTCCCAGTTACCTGGGAACAGGTCTAAATACTGTCCTCTGATCAGAACACACCACATATCTACACGTTACTCCTTTAAAATAAACTAACCATCTCTGTTCAGCGGCCTGAAAACGTGAAACCTTGGATGATCTTGTTTTGGTTAATGTGTAACTGCTTTAAATTTAAAGGTCCTTATCAGCTCCTCTGGGAGGTTTTTACCATCTGATTGCACCAATCAGACGGCCTTCACCTCACCGTCAGCCCAGACACACCAGACTGCTGGAAGGCGATCATCACAGCTCCTCTGCAGAACAGCCCAAGGCGTGAGCAGCGAGACCGTGCATGCCTGCATGTGTGTGTTACCTGAGTCACAAGACACGCCTTGCACATGCACTGAGTCAGCGTGTCTGCAGACCAATGCAGGGAAACAAATCACACATCCCCAGCTCTCAGAACAGCCTCAAACACACCAGACAAAATGCCCTCACGTCACTAAAATGTCCTCTCTTTGATAGTAAAATATGTATTTTGGTACTCTGTCTTTCAAAGACACGCACGGGCGCATACGCACACACACACACACACACACACACACACACACACACACACACACACACACACACACACACACACACACACACACACACACACACACACTACCACACACACACACACACACACACACGAACATACACGCCCTGCAGGAAGAGTTGTGTAAATGAAGAGAACATGGCTGCAGGCCATGGTTCTAATCTAAACTCTGATTGTTTAAACGTGAATGAACTCAGATCTCAGTCACAGTCACAGAAATGCAGCCTGATCAAAGACTTCTGGAGCAGCTAAGAGTACTACAGTACTACTACAGTGTTACTACAATGTTATTACTACTTAGATTGTCATCATTGCACAGCTGGTAACCATCTATCTGTGATCTGACAGCTGTCAATCAAACCCCAATATGATCAATTTTTTTTTTTAATCTTCAGTAGAAAAATGAAACCAGTTAATGATGAACTGAAAGATTGAGGGAAAACGGATTCATCTGATGTTTAAAGTTGCCCAAAGAACAGTTAATATTGACACTGATGCAACATTTGCAAAAGATTTCAGAATTTAATATTTGATGATGTAATTCAAACAGACAAATAAAGGTTATACTGAGACAGAGACGGGAAAGAGACTGGTTATACTGGGACAGAGAGAGAGTGAATGACTGGTTAAACTGGGACAGAGAGGGTGAATGACTGGTTATACTGAGGCAGAGAGGGTGAATGACTGGTTATACTGGGACAGAGGGAGTGAATGACTGGTTATACTGGGACAGAGAGAGAGTGAATGACTGGTTAAACTGGGACAGAGAGGGTGAATGAGTGGTTATACTGAGACAGAGAGGGTAAATGACTGGTTATACTGGGACAGAGGGAGTGAATGACTGGTTATACGGGGACAGAGAGAGAGTGAATGACTGGTTAAACTGGGACAGAGAGGGTGAATGAGTGGTTATACTGAGACTGAGAGGGTGAATGACTGGTTATACTGGGACAGAGGGTAGCTGGACTGGTGATACTGGGACAGAGGGAGTGAATGACTGGTTATATGGGGACAGAGAGAGAGTGAATGACTCGTTAAACTGGGACAGAGATGGTGAGTTACTGGTTAAACTGGGACAGAGAGGGTGAATGACTGGTTATACTGGGACAGAGAGAGTGTGTTACTGGTTATACTGGGACAGAGAGGGTGATTGACTGGTTATACTGGAACAGAGAGAGTGATTGACTGTTGTACATACTGGGACAGAGAGAGTGAATGACTGGTTATACTGGAACAGAGAGAGTGATTGACTGGTTGTACGTACTGGGACAGAGAGAGTGAATGACTGGTTATACCGGGACAGAGAGGGTGAATGACTGGTTATAATGGGACAGACAAGATGAATAACTGATTATACTGGGACAGAGAGGGTGAGTTACTGGTTAAACTGGGACAGAGAGGGTGATTGACTGGTTATACTGGAACAGAGAGAGTGATTGACTGGTTGTACATACTGGGACAGAGAGGGTGAATGACTGGTTAAACTGGGACAGAGAGAGTGAATGACTGGTTAAACTGGGACAGAAAGGGTGAGTTATTGGTTATACTGGGACAGAGAGGGTTAATGACTGGTTAAACTGGGACAGAAAGGGTGAGTTACTGGTTATACTGGGACAGAGAAGGTGATTGACTGGTTATACTGGGACAGAGAGGGTTAATGACAGGTTAAACTGGGACAGAGAGAGTGAATGACTGGTTAAACTGGGACAGAAAGGGTGAGTTACTGGTTATACTGGGAGAGAGAGGGTGAATGACTGTTTATAGTGGGACAGAGACAGTTCATGACTGGTTATACTGGACATTGTTAAACATTATTGATCTCTTCATAAAGTGGTTCAAATGTAAATATTGTACATTGTTGTAGTTTATGTAATGTTGACAGAATTGGGCATGGCTCAGGTCAAACTCCTTATCTTTGTGTAAATTATAATTTCATGAAATAAGAAGAGAAGATTAAAAACTGTGAAGACAAAATAATTACTTCTTTTAAGTCGCCCACCCCTCACCTGAAGGTAGTTGGGATAGGCTCCACCTCCCAGACCCCGTCAAGGTAAGAAGAAGATGGGTGGAAATTTTAAATGTATGAGTGTGTGTCGGCCTGTCTCTGAGTGTGTGCTGACTCTGAAGGGTGCGTCTCTTCAGGGTGTGGCTCTGACTCCTGCTGTATGACACCGTCCAGGTGAGTTTAAAGAGCCATGCTGCAGCGACGCACCGGTTAATCCCAACTGAGCCAGGTGTGAGTGTGGTGTCAACAACAGCTGGATCTATACTGATTGGTGATCTTTGCGTTCCAGACTCTGGAATAAACCAGCATGAGAATCCTCGTGCTCGTGGCCGGTAAGATGGATTTCTGAGAGTGTTTGAGAGTTTCAGGAAAGATTTTGGTGAACTTGAATGTTGCTGCTTGGAATGAAGTCTGCATACTCGTGTCTGTCTGGTCGTGATGGCACATGTTTGAACCCTTCACTCTGGCTCTGCTTCACATACTTTTGTCTTCAAACGAAGACTAACTTCATGTGCACTCATGCAGATGAATTGAAAACCAACATATTGTCTCTGGTTTTTGGGGCTCATCTTCAGCGGCAGTGTCCAAACGTTAGAGGCTCAAGTATGTGTAGAAGCTGCTGGACGAGGTGGTTTGGAAAAAGATAGTTCTGGCAGCTCCAATAAAACTTTCCTTATCAGCTCGTAAAGTGTTCCATGACGTAGCCGCTAGCAAGAATCTAAACCAGTGTCACAGAAAGTAGATATATGCGATCCAGGCCTGCAGCTACTGAGTTAGTTAGTGAGTACACAGTTACTGATCACTGCATGAAGACTTACTTCCTCCTTCCTTCTTCCCAGCAGCTGTGGTGGCAACGGCTCAGGGCAGCAACGACTGCTCTCGGGGGGCCTGTTACCCCCCCAGTGGTGACCTGCTGCTGGGCCGGGCTCAGCAGCTTCGTGCCTCCTCCACATGTGGTCTGACTGGCTCCGAGGTGTACTGCACCCCATACCAACAGGTAAGACAATGCCAACTTGGGTAGAAGCACAACTAGACTGCTGATATGAAATGTGTAACAAGCATAAAAAGCATAAAAAAAACACAACTGCACATTTGTATAACCCTATTCATAAACACATCCTTGTGGAAGCTGATTATTGGCATTTCCGTGGTACCACATGGTGTCGTCAGCATACAGTGTATCTGAAATCAATTAACTGGATTGGCTGGTCAATATTTAAGTGAAAGAAGACACGATCCAGGGTTGAAATGTCGTTGTGAAGGAGCCCTCCTTTCCTTTGGGAAAATCTTTATTGAAAACATTCACCTCGGCTTCACACGGGTGTCCGAGCCATCCGCGTCCGCTGTGGGTCCATGCGTGGAGGTTAAAAGTCATGGCCGAACTGCTGCCAGTGTCAGGATGACCATCATGCTGTTGGCTCAAAACCTGACTTTGTGAAATCATGTTGCAACTGTCTGAAACGCTTGCCTGCTGGTCAACACGTGCATGCTGAGTCAGCCGGAACGGTGGTCACGCACAGTACAGTTGTGACTAGTGTGTATGGAGCAACCATTAATGGTATGTTTTAATGTGCTTCAAACAGAGAAAAAAAACAGAATATTGTGACACAAGAAATTACACACAGAACTCTGTATGTGTGTGTGTGTGTGTGTGTGTGTGTGTGTGTGTGTGTGTGTGTGTGTGTGTGTGTGTGTGTGTGTGTGTGTGTGTGTGTGTGTGTGTGTGTGGTGTATTCCAGTGTGTGCGTATGTGTGTGTTGACTATCTAGGGGAACAGATATTTTCATCAACACTCAATTTTCCCTGTGTTTTAGTCAGGCGTGTTGTGTTTTTCCTCACCTGAGTAACACCTGAGGCAGACAGGGAGGAGCAGATGTGCTCAGCTGACACGTGTATATCCATGACAACCAAACAAATGTTCTTCTGTCACAGGAAATTCCCCTTTTCTTTCCTCATACAATTATTTATCTTCTTTTTTTCTCCATGTGAATCAAACAAGTATTGAAGTTTCAGGATTAAAAACAAAAAAATTCTTCATTTCCCACACAAACTAGAATAAAAAAAAGATCATTTATTTGCTGCCTGACCATGATAAAGTATTACCACCGCTGTAACAGCGGCCCCTGTGTGTGAGACAGTGAAAGTCCATAAATCCTCCGGGTGAAGATGAAGATGGTTAAATCAAACAATAATCCTCCACCTTAAAGGCTGCTAACTTAAACTGTTTCTGGATGAGAAAAATGTGTTGTTGTTTTTCACATTAATGTGTTGGATATGGAACATACCGACTAATGTTCACCTGATTCCTGTTCCTTATTTGAGATCGCTGAAGTGTGTATGCGGTGAAAGGACCACGGACTCTCGTCTGTGACCGGGGTCATTTCATCATGCAGGTAACAGGAGTTAAACTATAAACCTGTTTGGTGAAAGTGCAGGGACAGATTTAGCCCACAGCAGACTTTACACCTCAGCAATCAAAGGCGCTGACAGCCATTACAAATGCAAACAGTCTGTGTTTGCGTTAGCGCTTCAGCGCTTAAGTTCAGACACGCTGGGGGGTCAAACCTGCAGCGTTGCAGCACCGTCTGCGTGTTGCTGACAAACGGACAGCAAATTGGGTCATTTTTTCTATTTGACACGAGGAACCAGCTCTGGCTGTGTGTCAGTTGATATCTGACCACCTGTTCTGTGCATGTAGCACTCACAAACACCCACAGTTAAGCCTGCTCACGTGATCTCACATCAAAAACGCTCTTTACACCCACTTCTTTAGATATGTAGAAAACATTATGCCTTAATATCAATTCAAAATGAACAAAAGCATTACAATAAAATATCTGTCTTTCAAACCCCACGGTATTTAGCTCTTTTGTGAAATGACTCTTAAAACATTGAAAAATAAATAAAAAACTTTTTTTTATTACTAAGAGTTACTATTTAAAAGCACTGAAAGTTCTGTTATCCTTCAGGATATCATCATCATCACTCTCTTCCTGACTGTCGTTATTTCACAAACGGTGGGAGATGCAGATGCACTCGTCCTTCTCCCTCTATTCAATGTGCGTCCCCAGGGCCAAAACTCAACAACAACCAGTGAAAGGACGCAACCGAGTCACGGCGCTCCAATATGTGGAGCGCGTTATGTTTGATCTGGTGCGCATTGTTTATTTTGAGAACGTACATGCACCTGCGTACCACTTATGTGCACCCCTGTACAGAAATGAGGTGTAACGCGTAAGCCTTATTGAACAAAATTTAGTTGTCCACTCCTCAAATTAAACACTCGACATTCTCTGTCCACTTTCCTTTTCTTAGGTCCGCTCATCTTTACAGAAGGGCAGAGGGGTCAAAGAGTAAAGCGCAAACCTTGAGTAATACACCGCACCTAAGGTCAATCTATAAAGAGTGCGCTGTCTAGTGGGGAAATGTAATAATTGCAGGGGAAAAATAAAACAAAGATATATAATAGAATTTCTTCCAAGTTTGGTGGGCTGAATTAAAAACTTGAACGGGCTGCATGTGGCCCGCGGACCATAGTTTGCCCATGTCTGGGCTAGGTCCAGCAGCAGGGCTGAAGGGCCCTGCTCATGGGCTCACAGTGGTGGATTGGAACCAGCAATTCTCAGGTAACAAGGTCAACTGTCTAGCCTCTAGGCCTCAAAGCAGACTACATCTGATTTGTGGATCCTCCTGACTACCAGCTGTCCTCTGTGTAGGACATTTGTAAACCTGAAATGTTTTCAGTGTTCTAATTACCTTACAAAGAATGGGGAATTTTTAAAAAAAAAAATGAAATGTGACTTTTTTTTTTTTTGTTTTCCTGGTAGCCAAGAGGCTAAGAACTAACTGATGCAGCGGCTCAGCTTTTCTACGATTTTGCTTCATAGAAAAACAAACCGTGTGTGTGTGCGTGTGTGTGTGTGTGTGTGTGTGTGTGTGTGTGTGTGTGTGTGTGTGTGTGT
>BJFM01004838.1:19524-32252 GCA_016586285.1 Arothron firmamentum | reverse complement strand
GGTGTGTGTGTATGTGTGTGTGTATGTGTGTGTGTGTGTGTGTGTGTGTGTGTGTGTGTGTGTGTGTGGTGATTCATACATTTAGTTTCTAAGTATGATTAAGCGTGTCCTGAGTCAAACATGTCGCTACTTCTATATTCCCTGAAAATTTGGCAGTGGCAGAAGCTGGCAAAACAACGCTAAGCTGGTTTTAGTCGGTCTGCTTCCTGACATAAACATGTGAGCTGAGCGGAAACATGACCAATCCTGAAATACCAACAGGAACTTTCACCTACATGGCCCTCTGCCACAGCACCACTGTGCAAATACTGACAGATGAACACAGCTGTGTTGTTAGCACCGATGCGAGATGGCACATAGGGACAACAGTCTCGGTGAACAGCACTGATGATGATGTTCTGAACCATCAGGCCACTCTAAATGTGAATCTGAACCAAAACCAAAAGTTAAACTCAAAATATCTACTGACATTGTATGTTCGCCTGGAAACAGCAACAGGAAACAAAGTTGGTCACAATTAAACAGATGGATAGATGTTGTAACAATCTGCTTTATTTATTTTCTGCATTTATTCTTTGCTTTTTTCAGCGGAGAATGAAATGTTGTCCATGTGACTCCAGCAACCCTAATGGTCGGTTGGCCCACACGGTGCAGGAGGTTCTTGCTTCATCTGGACCAGATCGGTGGTGGCAGTCCAAGAAAGGTGCATTAAACAGCGGCAATCGTGGAAAACAACAAAAGAGTCATTTTCATGACCAGAGACTTCTCTTTTAAGAAAAACTCAGTGATCAGCTTTGCCTTAAAATGTTCAAACACCCTTTATTGACTGTACATTAAACGCCATGAGTAGTATTATCACAGAAAAAAATTCTTCAAAATGGTAGAGGACACAAGGGAAGGATTGGTTTCAGTTTGGCCTACTGAAGGAAAACCTGTTCCGTTGCAGATGTGAATCCTGTTACGCTTCAGGTGGACCTCAAGAACATGTTCCATCTTCACAACCTGGCCCTCAACTTTAAGGTGCTCCTACATGTCCTAGTCTTGTTTTTCATGCTTGTGTTTGTTTGCTCCCTATTCAAACTTTGCGTTGTGAATTTGACCTCGACAGGGTCCTCGTCCCAGCGACTTTGTCATAGAGCGCAGTCTAGATAACGGCACTACCTGGAAACCTGCTCTCTACTTGGCGACAGACTGTCAGAAAGCGTTTCCAGGCGTACCGACCACCCCACCGCTCCGGCTGGATGAGCCACACTGCTTAACACTGCCCCCTACTGGTTCAGATCCATACCAAGATCAAACAGTGTGTATATTCACTGACATTATTATTATTATTATTATTATTATTATTATTATTATTATTATTATTATTATTATTATTATTATTATTATCATCATTATTATTATTATCATCATTATTATTATTATCATCATTATTATTAGTATTATCCAAAAATGTCATTGATGCCTCCTAAATAATAACAACATCACCCCCTTCCCCAGGTCCAGTTTAACCCTCTGCGTCAGTACACTTCCGTTTCTGCACCGAACAGTGAGAAAGTTGAAAGTGAGTGTCTCACTTCCTGGACACGGGCCTAATGCAGGACAGACTGTTTGATGGACCGTTGTGTCTCCCTCAGAGCTGTCAGGGCTGACGGGACTCCGAGTGAGGATGACAGGCCTCGGTGACGTTCCCAGGCTGCCGGGTCGATCCCTCAGCAGGTTTTATGCCATCAAAGAGATGAGGATGATGGGCAGCTGCATGTGTCACGGTCATGCCAACCGCTGTCTGCCAGACACGCAAAACAGTGCTGCTCAAGAGAGCGTGCAGGTACACACACACACAGCTGAAGGTCCTCACATGTGGGAGTAAAAGCACTGTAGTTGTGCCTGTTCGTTTCTGAATGTTAATTGTTGTGCTTTCAAGCTTGGCTGAACTTTTGAGGAAGCTTTGAAGTGCTTTTGTTCACTCTTGCAGGTGAATCCTCGGTGTGACTGTCAACACAATACTGCAGGTATGAACTGCGAGCGCTGTGATGACCTCTTCAATGACCTGCCCTGGAGGCCTGCAGAGGAGGGCAACACACACACCTGCCAGCGTAAGAACGTGCACGTGCCCAGAAGATATCTCTGCAGAGAACAGTGAGAACGTTTCATGTTTTTTCAGACTTGAAACATTTCACGTGTTTTTTACTCAGGCTGCGACTGCAACGGCCACGCCCGACGTTGTC
The DNA here is from genome assembly GCA_016586285.1 of Arothron firmamentum. Taxonomy (NCBI): domain Eukaryota; kingdom Metazoa; phylum Chordata; class Actinopteri; order Tetraodontiformes; family Tetraodontidae; genus Arothron; species Arothron firmamentum. The sequence continues at coordinate 30,024 of BJFM01004838.1, read as the reverse complement.
GTTTCGATCTGGCCACGTACGAAGCCAGCGGGCGGAGGAGTGGAGGATTGTGTGAGGGCTGCATGCACCACACAACGGGGCCCAAGTGTGACCGTTGTGCCCCAGGCTACCAGCCCAACCCCCGCAGCCAAATGGACCGCCCTGACGCCTGCATACGTAAGCAGTTCACTGGTCCATTATAGACACGTCCGTCGGTGCCTACTGTGGGTTATGTGAACACCCGTACTTTTGCTGTTGCTGCTAGGATGTCCTTGCAGTACTGAGGGGACGGTCGAGGACGGCCGGTGTGACAACACCGTGAGCTCGTGTCAGTGTAAGGTGAACGTTGAAGGTCCCCGCTGTGACCGCTGTAAGAGAGGGTACTTCGGCCTGAGCGCCGCCAACCCCCTGGGCTGCTCCAGTGAGTTAATCAGCGAACTAATCACAATAATGTGTCGGTTAGCACGAGTCCTGATGTGAGGATAATCCTTCTGTCCAGAATGTTCCTGTTCATCTGATGGGTCCGTTTCGGATGCTTGTGACCCTGTGACTGGCAAATGTCTCTGCCGTCCTCACTTCCACGGAACCAACTGTGATGTGTGTTCTAATGGCTATTGGAAGCCCTTCTTGTCTGATCGCTGCGAGCCCTGCAAATGTGATCCCACCACTTCCTACAGTGACACCTGTGACCAGGTAGGTGGCCAACGTGACAGGATATATGGAAAATGTGTTACGGGAGCAGAGTAGGGGACAGGATTGGGACACATTGGATTTAGCTGCAGAGCAGGTTCTTTCTTGTTGGTGCGTATTGTTTCTGTATTAAGACGATTATGAAAATAAAGCTTTCTCCATCACATACTCAAACTTGTGAAAACTTTTCTATCGTGTTTCGTTGCACTGAACGTGGGTTTGTTGCTGCTGTCCAACTGAAACCTGTATTCTGGAGTAAGGATTAATGGGATTGTGGTTATATACCATCTGACTACCCTCCCCTTGCTTCTCTGGTTGAAACATGCATTTGGTAAACACTTCTGAAAAGTGCTGAAAGTAGCTCTCCTCGTCTCCAGGTGACCGGACAGTGTCGCTGCAGACCGAACTTTGGAGGCCGAACGTGCACCGAGTGTCCAGACAACATGTTTGGAGACCCCCTGCTGGGCTGCCAGCGTGAGTCACGCCTTTGTGGTCACGATTGACACAGATTTGTGAGATGTTGTCAGAACTTTTAACTGGAGTTTTTTGCCTTCACATCTCAGAAATAAACTCAACTCTAAGCTCACAATGTGATACAAAATTTGTCTCAAAATGTAGTAGAGAGAGAATTTACTCTGGAAAGATGATTCAAACCAAGTACAAGTAACTTTGACTAGAGCTGAGGTACGCTTCAGAGAATTTGGTAACATTCCATCACTCTTGTCCATTCTTCTTCTTCCCAGGGTGCCAGTGTGATCCAGAAGGAACTCTGCCAGAAGTTTGCAACAAGCAGACTGGAGCGTGTTTGTGTCGTCCAGGCATCACAGGGTCACGCTGCAGTTCTTGCAGCCGTGGGCACTGTGACTCCTTCCCAATGTGCGAGTCATGTCCTTCCTGCTTCTTCACTCTGGACAGCCAAATGCAAAACCTCAGCTTGGCTCTAAAGAACATCACTCCACGTTTCCCAACCACCCCAGATGGCCCTAGTGCCAACTTTGGGCCTCGTATTCTTGCCCTGGAAAACCAATTAAAACTGATGCGAGAGTCCATCTCGTTTCCTCCGAGTACAGCCCGACAGGTTGATGATGCTCTGTCCCAGCTGGAAGGGTTGAGGTGAGGGCCTGCCAGCCTCAGAAATGCAAATGTCTTCTATATTTTAGTTGTATCTAATTACAAGGCACACTCTTTATACTCAAGGAAATCCTTATATAAAGTTTTTATGAAACATTCTATATTTAATCATCTAAAAAGTCATTAGCTCATTAGCTCAAATGCAGTTTCATTCTTTTCATTATCATTGTGATGATCATTCAATGATTGATCATGACTGAGGTTCTTTTTTTTTTCCAGGAATCAGCTGAAGAGGATTAACGATGACCTCTCACCTCTACTAAAGACCCCTGGTCTGGATTCAGAGCTGGATAAACTCCAGGCTCTGCTCGACCGCCTTGCAGCAGAGTATAAAGCCAAGAGTATTAGCATTGAGAACACACTCGGCCCCAACGACACAGGTCAGTAACACATCTGAAACTGAGTCAAATTAAGGAACAGCTTCATCCAGTGGACGGTGTTATATTCCATCAGAAATCCTTCCAAAAACAATTTATTCTTTCTGTTGGCTAAAAACACGAATGTGACTCTTGAACAGTGATTCTCTGACTCCTAGTCCCACCTCCTTCATACTCTACCATGGTTTGATCCCAAAGTTTCAAGTCAAACACAGACAGACACCAAAGTCTTGTTTTCACAGTCTGATTTAACAGCATAAAAAAATAAACAAAGTTTATTTTCTCTGTGCCGATCAGGAGCCTTTTCTGCGATCAAGCAAGCCTATAAAAACTCCAGTGAGGCAGCTGGTAAAGTGAATGCCAGTGAAAGAACACTGACCAAGTCAGCGGATGTCAGAGAAAACACCTTGGATCTTCTCGAACAAGTCCAGCCAGCCAACACCAGAGCTCTGGACAAACTAAACCAGGTTATGTCCTCGCAACCAGACCTCACTCCTGTTGCCAAGCAGGTAAGGAAGATGGCCTCATTGCTCCACAGTATGGTGTGGTTAAAGTTAGCATGGCTGGTCCTGCTGTAAAATGGTGTCAGATAAAAGTAATGATATGTTTCAGGTGTGCGGTAGTGTTCGCTCAGAGCCCTGCACCCCTCTGCAGTGTGAGGGGAACGATCTGTGTCCACCAGAGGGCGCCCCACTTTGTAAAACAGCTGAGAAATGTGTGGGTGCTCTACCTCTGAGCAAGAGGACTGACGCTGACGTAAAGAACGTGAAAGGCAAACTGGACAGACTGGCCAAGAAAATCACAGACGCCACAGAGAAGGTGTGGACCTTCACACACACACACACACACACACACACACATACACACACCCACACACACACCCACACACACACACACACACACACACACACACACACACACACACACACACACACACAACCCAAATCTAACCCAGACCTTAAAACCAAGTCCTAACCCTCCAACAGGTCTTTGAAGTTTGGAGGACCAGCTAAAAGTCCTCACTTTGCTAGTTGAATGAGTATTTTGTTACTCAGTATGTAGCAAGTACAAAGACATACACATACACAAACACACACATGTAACAGACTGCTAAAGGCAACATCGTGGAGGATCACTTCAGCCCGAAGATGTCTCTTTGTCACATCATGAACTCCGTGAAGGTCCCCTAATCCAGGTGGACCTGAACACTCGGATGTGACAGTGTTGCAATTAGTTAGAAAACCAGTTCAGATTTGAGATTCGAGAAGTTTATTTTACACAAATTTTAACTGCTTTCAGCTTCAAGAAACACAGGAGACAACCAACCAGGTGAGAGAGTCTGCAGCCAAGTTGTCCAATAAGATGAGAGAGACCAGAGACAGACTGGAAGATGACTTGGAGGAGACACGTGGCATTGTGAAGGACCTCAAAGATTTCCTGTCAGGTGCAGACTGGCTTAGCCGCATTCATAAAGAGAGGTCCCACTATAAGCAGTCTACTTTTCCTCTCTGTCCCAGTATAAACTATCCATTTATGCCTTCAATCCCAGTATAACTGGTCCACTAATCCTCTCCGTCCCAGTGTAACCAGTCTATTTATTTCGTCAGTCTTTTATAATCACTGGCACCACCTCTAATTATTGGAACAACATGCAAATTAGGTGGCTACACGGAGCTATAGTTGTACTAGCATTATTGTCTTTTAGCACGTATTGTGTCTGTGAAACGTCGAAGGGTTTTATTCTGACTTTTTCCATTTCATTAAATATTTCCTTTGTGTTTAAAAAACACTCTTAAATTGTAATGTAATATACATTTGGAGTACATCTACTTTGTAACTTGGACCTCTGGTTTGACCCATAAGAGTCCATGACTTGACCCTTTTGCTTGCTGTTGGTCCAGATCCATCATCCAACCTGACCCACATCCAGAAGGTGAGTGACTGGATCCTGAAAGCTAAGCTGCCGCTCAGCCCAGCTGCTCTGAAGAAAAAGTTGGAGGAACTTAAGAATCTGGCAGTGAATCTACCAGACAGTTCATCTGTGTTGAACGATGCAGCACCACAGCTGGACGCAGCCAGAAAACTCCTGGAGGAAGCTCGGGCAGCCAGGTAGGCTGCCATCACTGAGAGGGGAGACAGAACAGGTTCTGTCTATATGATGTTTGTGGATATTAGCATTTAACTGAGTTAGCCCCCTCCTTGAACCTTTGAGCAGGATCTGGTTCCACATAGATTGCTGATTAATGGCATGTGACCTTCTTCTCTACTGGGAAAAATATCCTTGCTGCTAAACTGGAAAACCAAAGCTAAATCTGCAAACTGTGCAGAAAACATATGCCCCGTTCCTGAGATCCTCTTCATTGTGTTGCTGTGCCACAGTTGAAGCAATAGTTGGTCTTTGGTTGTTTGCAGGGACCAAGCTCTGGGTGTGAAGGACAATGTTGACGGGGTGCTGTCTGGTTTTGGTTTGATGGAAAAGTCCCTGTCAGACTTAGAGGACAGGGTGCAGAACAGCACAGATCTCACGGATGGCCTAAAAACCCGCCTGTTGCAGGTAAGACGTGAGGAGCAACAGCGGATGCCAAGGTTGCATTTTGCATCATGGCATTGATTTCTGTGGTTTTCTTCTTTTCCACTTAGATCAAAGACCAGCTGAGCCCTGCAGAGAGGAATCTGGACGAGGCCACCACAATGATAAAGCCCATGAGCGTCCAGTTGGGAGAGCTCAAAGATCTGCTGGAGAACGCACGGCAGAAGGCCCAGGGAGCTCGAGATAGCTCAGAAGCTGCTGAGAGAGAAGCAGTGGCGGGCAGTAAGGTTAGAGGAAGGCTTTGGCAAGTTTCCACTTGTAAATAGAATCTGGATCAGGAAAGACGGTCAGAAGCCAACTCCCATTCACATGTGCTCCTACGCTGGTGTTTAGGACCTGCTGACTTTGGAGAAACAGCTGGATCTTCTGAAAGCCCAGGCTCCTCCAGGCGGAGCAGGTGGAACTGGGGGGGCACCAGCCGAACGAGTGGCGGAGCTGCAGAAGAGAGCCGCACTTCTGGCCAACACTACTGACGGCATGCTGAAGGCCCTCGAAGGTACATCAAGATCACACTGTTAAGGAACGGAGGCACAGAAGGGTTTGTAAGGAAACGTATTCAGAAAAGTTCAAAGTTAGTTTGAGGTCAGCAGACTTTTTGACACTGGGTTTGAAATTTGATGTTGACTGCAAAGCCATAAAAGACATTTATTACGTTTACTTCCAGAAGGTGTTTCCTGTTCTCAACAACATACCGTGGTATAATTGCCCCAGATTACTGGACTGATAGAAAATGAGGCACTAACGTAAACTAAAACTATCATTATTATTACCGCTGTCAGCATTAGCAGGTGTTTGTGGGAAGTAATTCATTAACGCAGGAGGCTGGACCTTGTCATTAACTTTGGGTAGCTGCTTTTCAGCTGGAAGTAAACAAAAGGATTGTCACGCATACACCACATACAGGTTGAACAAAGTCGCATGGTTAACATCTCCCTGTTGTTTAAAAGGCAGGTCTGTTGCCTGACTCCAGTTGTTTCTTATATATTACTTTAATATTTGTTAGAATTTCTTGTTTTTAACTATTAACGTCACAGATCAACCGAAAGGGCTGTAATTACCTGCTAAAAAAGATGCATATCGCCACCTAGTGTTGAGGAGGAGGACACGTTCCCACCAATTATTTAATTTATTTCCATTGCATATAAACTGGGGGAACTGGGACTTTCAAAAGATAGTCCTAAATGTATTGTGAGTTGTGTGTCTGATGCATCAGATGTCACAGTTACCTTTTCTGTTCAGTCGCAGCAAAGTGTCTGAGAACTGGTCCCAGTGTGCCACTGACCGTGTGATGAGACGATAGCAGAAGTCGTGTCAGATGTTGTTGAGCCCTGACTCCACAGTGAGCTTCATCCACATCTGATGTGTTTTCTTATTATTTCCAGGTAAAGGAGAGTCCCTCAGGTCCCTGCAGACTGAAATCCTTCAGAAGTCCAAAAGACTGGATGGACTTGACATGGTGCTTCAAGATCTTCTGGCAAAACTCAGAAAGAAAGCCTACGACCTCAGCAACTGCTCGGTTTAAAGGGTCAGTCAGCAGAACAGGGAACCTCTTATGTTTCTGCCACTTGTTCCTCACTATTAAAAGCAAGAGTAAATAAAGTTTGGTCATGAGGCTGCCTGTCAGTTCATAGGTTTCTTTCAACTTTTTGCATTGTATTTAGAGTAATCCAGTTTTTGTTAGCAGTGAAACAGCGCTATAAAAGCTGCAGCCAGTGCTATGTAGGAGTACATACCCTTATTTATTTGTCTGTTGTTTTTGTTACATGTAAGTGATTTAAATAAAAGACTGTTGAGACCTTTATTCCTCTTCACCTCAACATAATGAGACAAAAAGGACAGTTTCTACATGTTTATTGAGAAACGTAACCATAGAAAACCGCGTTCATCACTACCTGAATGCACAGTAATCCACTGTGTTGACAGTTTGTGGCACTTACACCCAAAGAACCTCCCATGGTCCCTCAGACTTCTGCCCAAGGTCAGATAAGAGGCACAAACTGGAGCAAAAACACATCAACCCACAGAAAAGTACTGGTCAGGAAAAGTGACTCATGTCTTATTTGGTTGGAGACATGTGACATGAAGAGTTCCATACAGCACATGACAAGACTCCAGTTTTCACGGGTTTCTAGAAGGTTCAGACCAGATTTCATTCAGATTCTCTCAGCCAGTTTCTGTATCTGCACAAAGTTGGATAAAACTTGAACAAAATTTTAAAGCCATAATGACAGTGAATCTCTGAGAATCGCTGAGAAGTAGCTATTAAAAAAAAATAAAATAAAAAAAATCTCACATTGAAAACTGCATTTTTGTGAATTAAACTTGATCTTTCTGGGGAAAAAACATCAATTGGAAATCATTAGTTTATCCTAGAAGCACAAAGTCATCATCGCTGGTCAGAAGAGTCCAGTTGACAGAGAAAGCTGCTGCTGCCTTGCCTTTGGTCATGTGGAATTACATGCAATTTTCAAGATTTACTGTTGCAAGTTTTTTCTTCTTCTTCTTCTTTTTAATAATCTTGCATGGTTTTCTTTCAGGAACTTGTAATTTCTTTCCTCAAAAGTTTTAAAATTGAAACCACTGCTTGCAGCTCATGCTTTTCAATCTTCAGTGCTTTTATAAACCTAAACATCACCTGATCCAGGTGACTTGTCAGGATTAATTGCCTGGATTTTAGTGTTCAGACAGGAAATACTGACAGGAAGTGCCATTAAAAACACAAATACCATCAGTGGAACATGAATTCAAGCTGGTCTCAGATGGTTTTTACACTGTAAAAAGTGACCTTCCGCTCAGTTCAAAGAGTTTCCACTCAAGAGACACAAGGAGGTAGAGGAACCAAGCAGCCCGATTCTGCCGATCTAAAAAAAAACACCATAACCAGAAAAGGAGAACAATTAGGTTCATGTAAGAAAATCATCTTGAGTTTAGAAAAACAGGTATGGAATACCAACAGAGAGTATCTTCAACGACATCCAGCCAATCACATGACAGCACACACTCCAGTCTGAACGGGAGAGGCCTTCCTCTGAGCCATGACGTCCAAACTGTAAAAACATCAGCACGCAGTGGCGTAAATGTGTACACAACAGCTCAGCTCAAAATTCACTCACAAGACCAATAACGGTAACAAACTTATCAGCGGCATCCACATGTCTTCAAAGGCAAGTAAAAGATAAAATTAGATTTCCAAGTAAAACTCTACGACTCTGGAAGTGTCTGATCAATCTAGCTCTGCTCATGTGGTCCATAAAGAGGGCTGAACCATCTGAGCAGGACAAGAAACACCACAACTCCCCACTTGAGTTTAAAATCTGGACCCAGCTAACATAGTAGATGCCTGAATTATGGAGATGCAACTTCTGTCTATCCTCCTGCTGAACCGTTCTGGTAAACCGTAGCAGGAGTGGAACTCTCACCCGTCCGCAGTGACCAGCACGCCAGTCTTGTTGGGATGGACTCTCAACAGTTGACAAACATTCTCGCCCGAGCCAGGAATACCACAGGACAGGTGACCACCGTCGGGAAGAGGATTTCCATTTGGATCTAGGTCCTCGGCCTCGTCTTCGCTGAACCCCAGTGTCTTTTGGTCTCTCTGCGAGGACGACTGCACCATGACACCAGGGAGGGAAGATGACGAGAGGGAGGGATCACTCTGGGACGAGTGTAGTTTCTTCAAATGGTTGACCACCATGGCAGCGTTAAAGGCTCGCTGTCAGAAGAGACATACTGAGTTTCTCCAGATGTTCCAAACTTTCATTTCCATCTAATTCACAAACAGCCGGGAACCAAATCTGTCACATTTGCAATCATGAGTAACAGAACTGCTGACCTTCCATTTGGATTTGGCAAATGTTCTCTCCATCTGCTCACACACAGACTGATAAATGTCAACATTTTTAGCTGCATTCCCGGCAACCCTGCAAACACCAGTGTCATTGGTCAACAAACATGTAAGGACACGTAAGGACACTTGTGTCCCGCTGCTGTTTTGACCATGTGAGACTAACCAGGGATGTTTGAGTGCCTGGTCAGTGGTGAAGCGTTTCTTCGGGTTTTTCTCCATCATGTTTCCAATGAAGTCTTTGGCTGTTGAGGTATGACATCAACACCTGTTAGTTTCTAAGGCAACAGCAAAAATCAGCGAATAAATTCTACTGGGACAAAGTGAATATGTGGACTGGTACTGGACTGGTACCGGGAAACTTGAGCAATGGTTTTTTGACTGGGTTTAGTCCTAATTGTAATGTGTAGGTGACTTTTATACTACTACTACTAATAATAATAATATTTTGGCTACTGCAGACTCACTCACACACGAGGGTGAAAATGAGGGAAACACATCTATACCTGAGACAGAGATGTCGTCCCAGAAGGGTGAATGAAAGGCGTACTCTGCTCTCATAATCTTTGAGAACAGAAGAGTCTCGTTCTCTTCAAAGAAGGGAGGATAGCCACAAAGTCTAAAACAAAGGGTCAGCAGACACTGTTATTCATCGCCACGAATCCTTTCGGTTGTGACGACATGCACAGTAAAAGGAAACTGTGACACTGTGGTTTGTTGGGTTGCCTTCCTGACTCACAGGATGTATGTGATAACTCCAATGGACCAACAGTCCACCGCTTGGCTGTAGGGTTTCTTGGCCAAAACCTCAGGGGCTGTGAAGGAACAAGTATTTGTGGTTGTCACAGAAATAAGGCTATGAGGTGACAGTGGGATTTTAAGTGACCAAAGTGACAGCTCACCCACGTATCCTGGTGTACCACAGGCTGTGGACATCACGCCGTTTTCCACTGTTTTAGACAGGCCGAAGTCGCTGATCATGATTTTAGCGTTTTCTTCTGGGCTGTAAAACAATAAGTTCTCCGGCTGTTCGGCGACACACAGGAATAACATTACAAATAGGGAAGAAAAGGTAAATGGTGTTCTTGCAGGTGCATGTGCGCCACCTTCAGGTCTCTGTGGACAATGCTGTTCTTGTGCAGGTAGCTGACAGCCTCCAGGACCTGTTTGATGACTTTGCTGGCGTCCTGCTCGGTGTAAACTCCTTTGTCTAAGATACGATCGAACAGTTCCCCGCCAGACACCCTGTGCCACACACACACACACACACACACACACACACACACACACACACACACACACACACACACACACACACGCGCGCGCACACACACACACACACAGATTTATTATTTTGAAAGATTGTTTAATATGTGATGTACAGAATGTACAATTATTGTTGCCAGTTGATAAAGAGAATAAATAGAAACAGGCTTACAGTTGCATGACCAGATAATAGTGTGTTCGACTTTCATAGAAATCCTCCAGACCCACCACGTTCTCATGGTTTATCCTGAGATAGTGAAGGTTAAATTATCATCATTGTCTGTGTGTATACGCATGTGTGTATAGGAGTTTGTGGGTGGGTATGTGTGTACGCGGGTGTGTATTTGAGAGTTTGGATGTATGTGTGTGTTACCTTCTCAGAACTCTGATTTCATTCTCCAGGTTGCTGTGAACGAGGTGCTTTTTCTTCAGACACTTCAGAGCATATAGCTTCCCAGTTTTCTTCTCTCTTACCATGTAAACTACAGAGAACGAACCCCTGTTCAAACACACGCACGCACACACGCACGCACACACGCACACACACACACACACACACACACACACACACACACACACACACACACACACACACACACACACAGAGAGAGAGAGAGAGAGAG